>SNQJ01S0118632.1:33670-48369 GCA_010110895.2 Picea sitchensis
ATTCCTCTATTCAAGATAAGAATGGATGTATGTACTTATTGTACCCAAAATATATCATCCAACTTGGAATCTTTCAACATGGTTTTGGCCATTTCATGTACAATTATGTTCTTCCTTTTAGAAAATCCATTTTGTTGAGGTATCCTAGCTGCTGAGAATTGTCTTTTTATTCCATGTTCTTCACAGAAATCCAAGAATTATTTTGACTTGAACTCACCTCCATTATTTGATCTCAAGCACTTGATTTTCAAATCACTCTTGTTTTCAACCATATCTTTGAATATCCTGAAACATTCGAACTCCTCTTACTTTTTCTTGAGAAAAAAGACTATGGTCATTCTTGTATAATCATCAATAAGTAGGATGAAGTATTGTTTTCCATCCATCCCTTTTTTTCTCATCGGTCCACATAGATTGGTGTGTACAATCTCCAATGGTTTTGTTGTAGAGTATTCCCTTGTCCTAAACTCAGTTCTTGTTTGTTTTCCATGTCGACAATGCTTTCACATAGTGTTTATTGGATTTGAAATTTCAGGCATTTCTCTTACCACTTTATTCTAATTTTGACAATATTTTCAAAGTGCATATGTGATGCAGTTCCCCTACCTTAGCAGGGTCTGTCGACCTCCCGGTCACCGGATCTTTCAACTTCTGAGTCATATTGACTCTTCGGACCCTTATTAGACCTGAATTTACTACACAAGTCCCCCTTTTCCTATTGGTGTAGGTCTATTGGTACCCACGACCTTCCTCTTTGCGCCTGCAAAATTCCCAAGGTTTTGGGCGCTAGCCCCTCTTCTCAAGAGTGCCTTTCTTCCACGTGACCCTGAGCTATGACCTGGGACCAACTCCCTTCGCGATCTCGCACTTCAGGACTTGCACAAGAATATTACTCCCTCTTCTCGACTTCTGAGTTCGCGAACTCTTCGGCGACACTAGCTCCTCCTGTTAGGCTCCGCTCTCCACATGATATTTGGCTATGACCTGGGGTCAATCTCCTAGGTGATTTGCGATTTCGGAGAGAAAACCCCTTCTTCCTTCCGAATTCCGACTTCACAAATTCCGCTCGCCCCAAATCAACGGTCCACGCTCTCCATGATCTGATGGTTTTGATCCCTTCTTCGTAAGTCGTGAGTTCAAGTTTTGCAATTTTGGGAGAACAGTTTCCTACATGCTCTCGACTCCCAATTTTGACTCTACGCTCACGTTAAATCAATGGTCCAGATCCTTCTTCATGAAAAATTCGAGGGTCACTGTCACTCCACTTAAGTTTATGAATTCTTCTGACTTAGAATATTTCTAGGTATTCAAAGGCTTCAACCTTTGTTCCTCCCATGAGTCTATTTCTTAGACCTCATCTACACTTCTGGAAGGCATTATCCCTTCTGAGATTTCTTTCCTTCTGATCCTTTGACTCTTATGGAGTCCCTTCGATTCTTAGCCAAATTCTGGAAAAATGCACTCCTTGTATCAAATTCTTACGCAAGACTTGGTTCTTGCGAGTGACTGTGCACGACTTGCAACAGTCTCTTTGCACTCGTTGAAAAGAGAAAGTTTCGTGTTATCTCTTATGAGCTTCAGAATCGAAACAGATTCCACCAATGCACTCCTTTCATTTGGTGTGCACACCTTGCACTGACTCAATAGAAGAGAAACAATTGAAACTTATACTAACATTCACAGTTTCACCCATTCATAATGAGATTCATTCATTTATGAAAACACAATAACAGAGAATTGCAACCAGTAACAATACTATGCATTTGGATAAAATTTCCTCTTTCATATTCATTCAAAAGTAAATGGCTACAACGAATATCAAATCAATAACTTAAAAACTCAGAACAGTCCTACTCACTCGTAGTAGCCTCATTTGGGCGTACAATACCTCTATTTATCTTAGAGGGTCCTTAGGGTTCCCCCGACTACTCGTCTACCTAAAATAAAAACCGAACTTCTACCTAAGTTCAGTTACATTCAAGACTCGGAGTGAAACTCCCTGATTTCTCATGATCATTCCACCTCCAAGTGTTTGATCTTCTTCTATTCTTCATCATCTCCCCAAAAGACTCGCAGTAACCCCCAAATTTTGAGATTCCGAAATGATTCCTGAGCGCTGAGCTTTCCTGCCACGTGTGATCACTGATGATGCTCCTACATCATACTCCCCCTGGAAAAAAATTCATGGACTCCTATCCATGAGCTCCTGCACCGACTTTCCATGCTTCTGGATATCAGCTTCATTTTCCCAACTGACATCCTCTATCGGGTGTCCCTTCCACTTAACTAGATATTCAAAATAGGTCTTCCTCCTGGTATTCTTTCCAATTCTCTGATCAACAATCTTCTCCATCTGTGTTTTTTATACTATAGACATTTGTTTCTCCTAATGAATCTTATCTTTATCTTCTGATCCCTTTGTGCCATCTTTCCTGTAAGGATACAAGTCTAAAACGTTGAATATGGGTGATATTCCCACATTATCTGGCAACTCAATCGCATAGGCATTTGCATCAAACCTCCTCAATATCTTACATGGTCCTATCTTATTCATCTTTAACTTGTTATATGTCCCCCTAGGGAACCTTTCTTTCCTGATATGTGCTAGAACCTGATCTCCCACCTCAAATTGAACTTCTCTGCGATGTTGATCAACTCTGCACTTGTACTCTTGGCTAGAGTTCTGTAATTGTCCTCTGATCTAGCTATGGAGCTTTTGCATTTCTACAACAAAATATTCTTCTCCAGTGCTTCTGATCTCACTCTGTCCCAAGTCTCTCAACTCAGATACTCCCCTGGGTTGCATACCATACACTATCTAGAATGGGCTCTTTCCAGTGCTTCTGTTTGGTAAGTCATTGTATGGAAATTCTGCTTGTGGCAGAATCTGATCCCACTGATTATGATGCTCAGTGACCATACTCAACAAGTTTCCCAAACTTTTGTTTACCACCTTAGTCTATCCATTTGTTTGAGGATGATAATATGAGATGAAGGACAAATTTGTCCCCAACTTCCTCTACAGTGTTCTCCAAAAATGACCAACAAATTTTGTGTCTCTATCCAAGACAATGCTTTTGGGTAGGCTGTGAAGTCTCACAACTTCCTTGAAAAATAGATTTGCAATGTGTGTTGCATCACTAGTCTTCTAGCATGGGATAAAGTGTGCCATCTTTGAAAATCTATCCACCACCACAAATATGGAATCAAATCCTCTTTGCGTTCTTGGCAGTCCCAACACAAAATCCATGCTTATTGCATCCCAAGGCCTCTCTAGTATTGGCAATAGTTGATACAATTCAATGTTCTGTCTTTTACCTTTTGCATGTTGGAAGATTCTACATATGTTCACAAATTTTATCACTTCTGCTCTCATACTTGGCCAATAGTATGAATTCCTCAACTGAGCAAATGTTTTATCATGTCCGAAATGTCCAACCAATCCCCCACTATGCTTTTCCTTCAAAAGGTTGTCCCTCATTGAGCATTTTGGTATGCACAACTGATTTCCCTTGAACAAAAATCCCTCTTGAATCATGTACTCTTCCCATTGTCTCCTGTCTCTCAGCACATGATTTTCACATACTTCGTTGAAATCTGCATCATCACAATACATATCCTTAAGGTGTTCAAATCTCAAGGTATTCACATGAAATTCCTGCAGAATCAAACATCTCCTGCTCAATGCATCAAAAAATTTGTTATCATTCCCAACAATATGTTTTATTACTAAAGTAAAATTCTGCATATGCCTCTGATTTAATTTTTCTTGTCTGGTTATGAATTGTAAATCTTGGTTATCGCTATACAAGACAAAGTCCTGCGGGACAAGGTGATGCCTCCATTTCTTCAAGGCTTGAATTATGGGATAAAACTCCTTATCATATGTGGAGTATTTCCTCTTAGTCTCATTCAACTTCTCATTGAAATAGGCAACATGCCTATTATCCTGGCTCAAAAATGCTCCAATTGCAACTCCACTTGCATCACAGCTCACCTGAAATGTCTTTCCAAAATTAGGTAACACCAAAATTAGTCGTTCTGTTATTTTCTTCTTCAGTGTATTGAAGCTCCTCTCGGCCTCCTCTGTCCATTTAAAATATTTGTTCCTCTTATTCACTGTATCCGTAATTGGTGCACAAATTCCACTGAAATATCTGATGAACTTCCTATAGAAACTTGCTAATACATGGAATCTTCTTACATCAAACATGCTTCTTGGTGACGACCATTCTTCAATTTCTCTCACCTTTTCTGGATCCATGTTTAGTTCATTTGAAGAGATCATAAAACCCAAGTAAATGAGCCCCGTCTTCATAAAAGAGGACTTCTTCAAGTTTATCAACAAATTCTCCTTCTGCAGTCTCCTCATCACTAGTGTCAGGTGTCTCAAATGCTCCTCTTTAGTCTTGCTAAAGATCATTATATCGTCCAGATACACAACTACAAACTTGCCAATGAAATCTTTCAATATTTCATTCATCAACCTCATAAAAGTACTCAGGGCATTTGTTAATCCAAATGGCATAACAAACCACTCATACAAACCTTCATTTGTCTTAAAGGTTGTCTTCCACTCATTATCTTCTCTCATTCTAATATGGTGATATCCACTTTTCAAATCTATCTTAGAAATGAAATTTGATCCACTTAAACAGTCCATTAAATCATCTATTCTTGGCGAAGGAAATTTATACATGATGGTGATATTGTTAATGGCTCTTGAGTCTATACACATTCTCCATCCTCCATCCTTCTTTGGACTCAACATAGTTGGTATTGCGCATGGACTCAAACTTTCTCTGACCAAACCCTTCTCTAACAATTCATGGACTTGGTTCTTTACCTCCTCATTCTCTTGAGGTGTCAACCGGTATGCTGCTTTGTTTGGTAGAATTTATCCTGGTATCATACCAATATGATGGCTGATACTTTGGATGGGTGGCAATGAGTTAGGAAGCTCATCCACCACTATGTCAGCAAAATTATCCAACAATTCCTGAACTTCTTTAGTCAAATCATCCATTGTAATACTTGTAAGGACAACTCTACGTTTCCTCACCATAGCAAACTACATCTCTTGTTCTTTCTTGACTTCTTTTAGGAGTTCCTTCCCGCTCATGAGAAGTATTCTTGTGATGGATTCCTCTTTCACTTTCTTATCCTCTATTGGCAACAACATGTGTGTTCTGCCATTCTTCTCCAGGGTGTATGTATTCTTCCTCCCATCATGTATGACAATCCTGTCAAACTGCCATGGTCTTCCCAACAAAATATGACATACATCCATGGGAATTACATCACATAGGATTTCATATCTATATCCTCCTATCTTAAATTCAACCAAGCATTGTTTATTAACCATTGCCTCATTTCCTTTCTGCAACCATGAGACCTTCTATGGCTTCAGGTGTGCAGTTGTCTCCAGCTCCAGTTTCTCCACCATCTTTGTGGATACTAGGTTATCAATGCTCCCACTGTCAATTATCACCTTGCATAATCTATCTTTAGTATTGCAATCTTTCATGAATAGGTTTTTTCTCTGCATGGGCTTCTCGACTTCTGCCTCTGGTTTTAAGAGATTTTTTTTGAACACCAGGGATGTTCCATCCTCTGCTTGTTTTGCTTCAACATTCCTCCTATGTGCTTTCGAAATGTGAGCTTCACCTTCTCCTTATTTATTTCTCCTGGGACATTCCCAAGACTTATGTCCTGTCTTTCCATAGGTGTAACATATTACTTCTCCTCCTCTTCCTCTTCCTCTTCCTCTGGAAGAACTTCTTCCACCATCTTGTCTTCCTCGGGAACTTCCTCCTCTTTCCGAGTGATTATGTGGTTTCTCAGACTTCACTTTGGATTTATGTTCCTTGTCATGGGAAACTCCCTTGCCTTTGCTCGGGGCTGGAATTCTACCTCTACCTTGCTGGCTTTGTTTTCTGGCCAACTTATCCTTTGCCTTTAGTGAAAACTAATAAGCATCCTCCACTGTCCTTACTAATATCATGCTGATCTCATCCTGGATTTCATATCGTAGGCCATTTATATACCTAGAAAATTTTTCTTCATCTTTCTCTCGTTTTCCAGTTCGTATGTTCATATTGTAGAACTCCTCTTTGTACTCTTTAACTATCATACCCTTCTATCTCAGGTTTTGCAGCTTCCTGAACAGATTGATCTGATAATATTTGGGCATGAATTTAGCCTTCATCTTGGCTATCATTCTGTCCCAATTATTTATCTTATGTTTTCTTTTGCTTCTCCTCTCAACCTACAGTTCATCCCACCATAGTGTTGCATGTCCCATGAGACTAGTGAAAACATGTCTCACCCTTTTTTCCTCATCGACATCCTCATAGTCGAAATATTTGTGCATGGATCATATATAATCCAACAACTCTTTAGCATCCAAATTACCTTCGTACATTGGGACCTCTACCTTGGCTCTAGCTCCCAATATGACAACTGCTCTCAGCAAGCGTTCTTCGGTAACATTCTCTCCTGCAACTTCTTCAACTTCTACTTCTTCACTCTCTGCATCGCTGATGTCTCCACCATCAGGTTCCCTTCTTTGCCCTGCTTCTATTTCCTCTAATCTTGAACGGAGATCTCACATTTCTCTCTCTACAACCCTAGTGACTAAAGGTGGCTCCACACGCCTCCTCGATGGAATTGTGTTGACTGTCTCTCCCACACAGAGTACAACTTGATTTCTTTTGCCTCCTCTCCTTTGCTTGTTGTCTGCAAGAAAAATTCTACTCTGATACCACTTGATGCAGTGCCCCTACCTCAGCAGGGTTTTCTGACTTCCTGGTCACTGGATCTTTCAACTTCTGAGTTGGATTGACTCTTCAGACTGTTATTAGACATGAATTTACTACATAGGTCCACCTTTTCCTATTGGTGTATGTTTATTGGTACATGAAACCTTCCTCTTTGCACCTGCGAAATTCCCAAGGGTTTGGGTGTTATCCCCTCTTCTCAAGAGTTCCTTTCTTCCACGTGACCTTGGGCTATGACCTGGACCAGCTCCCTTCGTGATCTTTCACTTCAGGACTTCCACGAGCAGCTTAATCCCTCTTTATGACTTCTGAGTTCGCAAACTCTTCAACGACACTAGCTCCTCCTTCTAGGCTCCACTCTCCACACGATCTTTGACTATGACCTGGGGTAATGCAACCCCGCTCTCCTTCGGGGTTCTGTGACCTCCCAGTCTCTGGATCGTTCTCTTTCCTGAGCTGAAATGGCTCTTTGGTCCCTGTTGGAATCTCTATTACACGAATCCACAGGTCCTATTATTGGAACTTGCCTGTGCGTCTGGGCACCAAGAACGAGCTTCACCCCCACGTGATCACCAGCTGTGACCACATGCCTTATCCAATAAGAACTCATCATGATTTCATAACTCCAACGTTCAAGCCAACCCAGAATCTCCAACTCTCAAATCCCGAAAGGGGATTAACGAGCCCTCAGCTTCTTGCGTATCCATTCTTCGCGTGACCACCACATGTGACCACCGGCTAAGCTCAAAGGTGCTTTACGTTTCGGGTATTGAAGATTTGAAGAAATTGACCCCTTGTTCTTCAAATATCAAGTTCTAAAACCTCGATTTATAGCCTAGTGTGACCGCTATCTTTTCCTTTAACTCTCGCCCATGTGACAATTGGCGCGACCACACGCTTAACCCACAAAAGGGCATGTCATATTTCGCGACTTCGTGAACCCTAATGTTGAGTCCCCCTGACTCCTTCAAGTCCCAAAACCTGAAATAGGGCTTAACGGGCTCTATATCCTCCCTTATATTTTCTCCATGTGACCCTATCCTATGACCTAGGTCCAATCCTTTGGGCACGTCGCGTTTCGCATATCGGTGATGTGGAAGTCAAGGAATTCTGTCCACTCTCCTCTTGATACCTAATTGCCGATAACTCCAGATCTGACGACCCAGATCCTCCTCTAACCAACGGTTGTGATCACGTCGCAAATTCACCTGTCATGAGTTCTTAGAACTCCCTTTGTTGAATTTCTTCCGTAGCGAGTGAGTGAAACACCGAGCGCTCGCCACACGTCCTTTCTGATGGATGGTCCTGATGATGTTGGGACTTTAACGAGTCCATCCTCCTGCTTACACAAGAGTTAAACCTCATGCGCCTTCTTCTGGATCCAACAGTTGTCGATCCTCTACACTCAAATCTGACGGTTCAGATCTGATATCCTGTGCGCTTTCCTCCTGTTGTCTGGACGTAGATTTGACGGTCCAGATTTTATCCTCCATAGATGATCTACGGATGTTGTGCTCTTCCTCCTGGGCTTGTGATTTCTTCCTGGCTTGGAATATTTTCTAAGTATCGAAGACTTCGACCTTCGATTCTTCTCCTATGAGCATTGTGACTTTGGGTCTCATTTGTGTTCTGGGAACGCTATCTCTCTTAGGATTTTCAACTGCTCAGTATCTAAGTGACTTGGCCCTTCTGCATCCTCCTTAGAAGATTTCTGGTTCTCCTCATGGAACACTTCTGTGCTCGACCTCTTGAGCTTTTCAAACTTGAAAAATTCGCATCTACGCACACTCCTTGTGCTTTAACTACTTGGACCTCTATAGGTCTTTGTCTCTTCTATCCCTCGAAGAGATGAAAGTGTCCTCCTGGCACGTTCCTACTAAAGAACACCTTACTAAGCCAACAAAGTATTCAACAAATCTGCGAGTGTCTTCCCTGCGACACTTCTCTTATCTAAGATCTCAAAATAGAGTTCCTCCCGTGCACTCTATGCACTCGCTCGATGCCCTCCTGACAGTTTTTTACAGAACCTTTAGTGATTCTGTCTTCTCTCTGTGCCCTCCTCTGTACGGTCTCACCTCCAAGGTGTTCAACAACCTTGAGTCTTCTCCCTTGAGCCTACAATTCCTCTAGCACGCCCTCCTAAAGCATCTCTGTCTGAATTCTGTAGAACTCAGAAGTGCACTCTTGCACTGGCTTACAAAACCCTCAGTATTTTGTCATGCAACCTCTTGCATGAAGCCCCAAAGAACCCAGACTTGAAAATCAAAGAAACTCACATAATAGATGAGAAAATCTATCTATCCCTGCAGATGGCATCTAACACACATCTACAACATATAAATGAACACACACATATCATTCATTCAAACACATGGAAACACACAAAGAGTCTCATGTAGGAAAAACTGCTCTTTTTCTCATTAACATAAATATTTGATTACAATGTGTACAAAGCTCAGATTGTTACAGAGTCTCGGCTCCCTTCCTAGCCTATCTATCTTTCTAAGAACTCTCTTTACAAAATAAGATGCTAAGATATTTTACAAGAGGGGGCTCTTCGAGCTCTTCCCTCCAACTCACCAACTCTCATAAATAACAATGAATTACATTAAATGGGCCATATAATCTGAATTGGAGTTAGATCCCCTTCTACCTATCAGCCATTAAAGCGACACCAACTACAACATGCTCAAAGGCATGGCTTCGACTCTACCATCTTTACAAACATTTAATACATTTTCAAATTTTGAAATGTGAGAGGACTGGTGCCTCTCCTCCTTGAATGCACACTTTGAATGTGCTGTTTGTTGGCACATTGCTGGAATGGAGAGATGCTCTTGCATCATACTCCAAAGCTATGAAAAATCCATGATCTCCTACTCATGACATTCCCAACACAGCTGTCGAAATCCGCTAGGATCCCAAACAGTTCTCTGGATCTGCCCATCCGCTCCACCGCTTCACTACTGCATCTTCCTTGTCACGATGGCAGGTTCTCTTCTGTTCATCTACTCTCGTGGCTATCTCTTCCTTTGCAGTATTCTTGGCTGCACTTCTTTCTCATTGGTGGGTAGATCAACTAGATCCCCATGCTGTTTTCTTCATCCGTTGTGGCCTTAGCTTTCCATCGTGCTGCAAAGTTCAGCTCTGCAGTTTGCTCACTGAGCTACTACTCAGCTTCCTCTTATGCTTGTTTTGGTTCAATTCCATCTCCCTCCAGTTTCTCTCTAGACTGGAGTTTGTCCTTTCCTTATTCTGCAGACCTTGGTGCTACAATCACTATTTTTTCAGCCTCTCGGCCTAAAATTCTGAGCAATTCCACCGAATGCTCCTCTCCTGAAATCATGACTATCTCCTTGTAGCCGAGTGTTGGTTCTAGATGGTCTAACCAATCCTACAACATCCTCAATTCCATATCCCACAGAGTGAATAACTCATCTGCGTTCTCCTCTTCTGATGGGGCAGATTTCAATGTCTTCTCCATTTCTTCTTTCTCTTTGATAGTCACAACTGGCTGTCCTTCTGCTGTTGTTGCATCTATAACACAGGATTTGGCCTCCCCTAGGATGCTTGGTAGGAATACCTCAATTCTCCCAATGATCAGAATGCATCCCTGATCCTTATTCATCATCTCTCCTTGTTGATCCGAACTCACCTATGAGTTCATGAGACTCTCACATGGTTTCATCTGCTCTCCCTTTCCCATATGGAAATAAAGGATTTCTTCTCTGCCCTCCTGGCAGTCTATGAGATCCTCCAATGATCTCATATCATTGCCCACCTGGTAACTTGAACTTTCATTAATGCCCACCTGGCAGTCTTTGGGATCAACCACTGACCTCTCCTCATTGCCCACTTGGCAAATTGAAAGTTCCTCACTGCCCACTTGGCAGTTTCTGAGATCACCCAATGATCTCTTCCCCTCATCATCACTGAGATTTCTCCCAGCTTCTGGCTCACAGATGTGAACCACCTCTTCTATGTCTCAGAGGCTTTCAACATACTTCAACCACATTTTCAACAACCTTTGTTGTCTTCTGGTTAGCAATTCTTTGACTGGCCACTTCACCTTCTTCTTTATGGGCCACTCATACATCCAATGTTTCTTTGCATCCTGTTGCATTTTCAATGCAAGTTGTTCTATTTGTGCTCTCACCTCAGATAGTTCTTTGTCCATCTCAGCTTTTCCTTTTGGCTGGCAATCTTTTTTTTCGATCATCTCCATGGCCTTTAGTAGCCATATTCTTCCTTCTACCTGCCCTCTTAGCAAGTATGTTGTTTACTCTGCAACCAAGAGAATTTTCAACATTTCCTACAATCCACCTGACTGTCTATTGACTGTTGCACACCACCTTGCAAAAATCACCACATAGATGAATCTATGGTTTTCTGATACCACCTAATGATATCATACTTCCTCCTTCAATCATTTTCGCTTGAAATATACAGACGAAATCCTGCTCTGATACCACTTTGATGTGTATTAGAGTATTTTCTTTATCTACTCTCTCTCATTCGCCTGAAATCTATAGACAAAAATTTATGCTCTGATACCAACTAATGCATCCCCCCTCCCCTTTGGGGTTTTGCAACCTCTCGGTCTCTGGATCGTTCTCTTTCCTGAGCCGAAATGGCTCTTTGGTCCCTACTAGAACCTCTATAAAACAAATCCACAGGTCCTATTATTGAAACCCGATTGTGCGTCTGGGCACCAAGCTTGAGATTCACCCCCACGTGATCACCGTCTGTGAACATAGGCCTTATCCAATAGGCACTTGTTACGATTTCTAAACTCTAACGTTCGAGCCAACTTGGGCTCTCCAACTCTCGAATCTCGAAAGGGGCTTAACGAGCACTCAACTCCTTGCGTATCCCTTCTCCGCATGACCACCACTTGTGACCACTGGCTAAGCTCAAAGGTGTGCTACGTTTCGGGTATCGATGATTTGAAGAAATCAACCCCTTGTTCTTCAAATCCCGAGTTCTGAAACCCCAATTTAGAGCCTAGCGTGACTGCTAGATTTTCCTTTAACTCTCACCCATGTGACCACTGGCGCGACCACACACTTAACCCACAAAAGGGATTGTCAGATTTCGCGACTTCGCGAATCCTAATGTTGAGTCCCCTCAACTCCTTCAAGTCTTGAAACCCGAAATAGGGCTTAACAGGCTCTAGATACTCCCTTATATTTTCTCCATGTGACCTTGTCCTATGACCTAGGTCCAATCCTTTGGGCATGTCACGTTTCACATATCGATGATGTGGAAGTCAAGGACTTCTATCCTCTATCCTCTCGATACCTGATTGCCGATAGCTCTAGATATGACGACCTAGATCCTCCTCTAACCAACGGTTGCGATCACATCACAAATTCACCTGTCGTGAGTTCTTAGAACTCCCTATGTTGACTTTCTTCTGTAGCGAGTCATCGAAACGCTGAGCGCTCGCCACGTGTACTTTTCGATGGATGGTCCTGATGATGTCAGTACTTTAACAAGTCCTTCCTCCTTCTTACACAAGATTTAAACCTCATGTTCCTTCTTTTGGATTCAGCGGCTATCGGTCCTCTGCGCTCAAATCTTACGGTTCATATATGATCTCCTGCGCACGTTCCTCCTGCTGTCTGGACATAGATTCGACGATCCAGATTTTCTCCTCCGTAGCTGATCTATAGTTGCTGTGCTCTTCCTCCTAGGCTTGCGATTTCTTCTTGTCTTGGAATATTTTCTAAGTATCGAAGACTTTGACCTTCAATTCTTCTCCTATGAGCCCTATGAATTTGGGTCTCGTCTGCGTTCTATGAACGCTATCTCTCTCGAGATTTTCAACTGCTTAGTCTCTAAGTGACTTGGCCCTTCTGCGTCCTCCTTAGAAGATTTCTGGTACTCCTCGTGGAACACTTATGCGCTCGACCTCTTGATCTTTTCAAACTTGAACAGTTCGCTTCTACGCACACTCCTTGCACTTTAACTGCTCGAACCTCTATAGGTCTTTGTCTCTTCTATCCCTCGAAGAGATGAAAGTGTCCTCCTGGAATGTTCCTACTCAAGCACACCTTGCTGAGCCAACATAGTATTCAACAACTCTGCAAGTGTCTTCCCTGTGACACTTCCCTTATCTCATAACTCAAAATAGAATTCCTCTCGTGCACTCTATGCACTTGCTCGATGCCCTCCTACCAGAGTTTTACAGAACCTTCAATGATTCTGTCTTCTCTTTGTGCCCTCCTCTGCACAGTCTCACCTCCAAGGTGTTCAACAACCTTGAGGCTTCTCCCTTGAGCCTATGATCCCTCTGGCACGCCGTCCTAGAACGTCTCTGTCCGAATTCCGTAGAACTCAGAAGTGCACTCTTGCAGTGGCTTACAAAACTCTCAGTATTCTGTCATGCAACCTCTTTCATGAAGTCACAAAGAACCTAGACTTGAAAATCAAAGAAACTCACAGAATAGATGAGAAAATATATCTATCCCTATAGATGGCATCTAACACACATCTACAACATATAAATGAACACACACATAACATTCATTCAAACACATGGAAACACACAAAGAGTCTATTGCAGGAAAAACTGCTATTTTTCTCATTAACATAAATATTTGATTACAATGTGTACAAAGCTTAGACTGCTACAGAGTCTCGGCTCCCTTCCTAGCCTATCTTCCTTTCTAAGAAATCTCTTTACAAAATAAAATTTTAAGATATTTTACAAGAGGTGGCTCTTCGAGCTCTTCCCTCCAACTCATCAACTCTCATAAATTACAATGAATTACATTGAATGGGCCATCTAATCCGAATTGGAGTTAGATCCCCTTCTACCTATCAGCCATTAAAGCGACACCAACTACAACATGCTCAAAGGCATGGCTTTGACTCTACTAGCCTTACAAACATTTAATACATTTTCAAATTTTGAAATGTGAGAGGATCGACGCCTCTCCTCCTTGAATGCACGCTTTGAATGTGTTGTTGGTTGGTGCATTACTGGCGTGGAGAGATGCTCCTGCATCATGGGGTCAATCTCCTAGGTGCTTCATGATTTCAGAGAGCAACACCCTTCTTCCTTCCAAATTATGACTTCACTAATTCCACTCGCCCCAGATCAATGATCCATGCTCTCTGTGATCTGACTGTTCTGATCCCTTCTTCGCAACTCATGAGTTTGCGTTTCTAGATTTTGGGAGAAAAATTCCCTACACACTCTCGACTCCCAATTCTGACTCTATGCTTGCCTTAAATCGAAGGTCTAGATCCTTCACCATTCCCAATCCAATGGTCACTATCACTCCTCCTCTTGAGTTTATGAATTCTTCTGACTTAGAATGTTTCTAGGTATTGAAAGGATTCTAATTTTGCTCCTCCCACAAGTCTATTTATTAGACCTCATTTGTGATTCTAGAAGGTGTTATCCCTTCTGAGCTTTCTCACCTTCTTCTCCTTTGAATCTTACGGAGTCCCTTCGATGCTTAGTCGAATTCTAGATCTGTGCACTCCTTGCAATAGATTCTTACGTAAGACTTGGTTCTTTCGGGTGACTGCGCACGACTTGCAATAGTCTCTTTGCACTCCTCACAAAGGGAAAGTTTCGTGCTATCTCTTCTGAGTTTCGGAATCGAAACAGATTTCGCCATCACACTCCTTGTGTTCGGTGTGCACACCTTGCACTAAATCAACAAAAGATAAACAATTGAAACTTATACTAACATTCATATTTTCATCCATTCATAACGAGATTCATTCATTTATGAAAACACAATAACAAAGAATTGCAACCAGTAACAATACTATGCATTTGGATTAAATTTCCTCTGTCATATTCATTCAAAATTAAATGGCTACAACTAATATCAAATGAATAACTTAAAAACTCAGAACATTCCTACTAACTCACAACAACCTCATTTGGGCGTACAAAAC
>SNQJ01S0118634.1:0-27487 GCA_010110895.2 Picea sitchensis
CTACTCAAGACAACGTTTAGGGTGATTCCTACAAAAGATTAAGGACAAATACACCTAATCAATTGTTGTAGAATGTATAATGTATTAATGTTTAAAGTGAGAAGTACAAAAAGAAATTAGAAGGTGGGGAAGGAACCTACAACCTCAATCTTTGTCATCTACAACCCTACAAAATCTAACTCCAATGGTGCACCTAGAATATGTAGCAACACATATAGAAATTGTACATAAAAAAAATAAAGTCCATAACTTACACAAGAAATGATACCTTATTCTCCAAAGCTTGGAGCTAACTTGCTCAATGTTCTATTAATCAACCCCCAAGTTGCAAATGGAGAGAGCAAACACATATAAATTTTAGCTCTAATTCCTCGTACAATAAACAATGAATTGCTTTCCTAGATCCATGGTTATCTGAGCAATAATGATAAAATGATTATCTCTAACCTTCTAAACAAACTTCTTACTCAAAATAGACAAGATTTTGTTGAGATCCAAATTTTCCCCTAGGAGGTTTCAATAAAATATTCTAGGAAACAATTCCCAATGAAGCTCATATCTAACTAACTCCAAGAGCTAAGTCAACAATGATAAAACAAGAAGTTAGTTATAACAACTTTCTAAAGATAGAGCCAAGAGATGAGGGTGCTTCCTTAGTTTGAGAAATAGAACAAGTCTAGGTTCCAAGAATAGCAAGTGCACCCTTCTAGAAGTGTCCCATGTATGATATAAGCATGCATGAAGCAAAATGACCTCAATAAAGAAGTAATGAATAATCTCCTCCAATCAATCCATGGATAGATGTGAAAGTAACCAACCTTATCCACACATGTGGCTAGTAGACAAGGTCACCCCATGGAAAGTGATGTAGAATGAGTCCATGTGGCATGTGTGTATGATCCCAAGGTAGAAGTAGAAGTTCATGACCAAATAGATGCTCAAATAAAGTGGACGCCTTCATGGAAAAGTGTACAGGTGACCTCATCCAAATGCATGAATACATCTGCAACCCAATTCCTGAAGTGGACATCTCCAACAAAATAGCATGGAAACATGTGCAAAGCATCCTCAAGTCCTCACCAAGATGACAGTTGGCTGAAATAGTGGAGCACTCAAGTGAAATGGACCATAAAGGCTCAAACTCCAATATAGATGATCAAATCCAATGAATATAGTATATACAATAAGAATCCTCCATGTGGCACGTGTGGCTCCAAGTCATCCATAGATCAAGGTTGGCGTAGTGGATCTCAAGATAGGAGGTTGAAAATTATTAAATAGACACCATAGATCAAGTTCCAACTCATCACAAAAGGGCCTTAACAACCTCCATATGTGTGCCATAACCACTATCCAATGAAAGAATGCCTTGATCCATGAGAAATTCCTCCAAATGTGTGGAAACAATGGAGCGCTCCAATGAAGTGAGGTCTAGTCATCAAAAAGTGCATCATGAACTTCAAAACAAAATAAGGAAGCAAAGCACTTTGGTGCTAGAGTCAAGTGTGCAACAAGGAGTGGGTTGGTCCCTCCAATCAAACCATAAGATGCTAGAATAATCATGAGGAAGTGGAGATCTTAGCTAGTTTGAGTGTTTATTGGATAGAATATCATCACAAGAGCTCAATAGACACCTCAAACCCTAGGGCGCTCTTACCCAAAGGTGCCATGTCATCCATTATCATCTAAATAACCCCCCTACATGATATGTTGAGTGCTGGAAATCCATGAAAGAGGGGAACACTCACCAATATCAAATGTCTATTTCATCAATTGTGACCATAGGACCATGATAGACACAAACGATCCTAGGGCGCTTTGTCCCAGCTATGTGATGTCCTTCATCCTCTTCCAAAAGTGCTGAAAATCATTTGAAACAATGCCTAGTGCTGGAAGTCCAAAGAAGAGTGGAGTGCTCCATAAGATTTAAGTGTCTATCCTATTAAACATCATCATGAGACCTATTGACCACCTATTTCAACTAGGGGTCAACTCCATGTGCCATGAAGATATGTACCTAATGGTGCAACGACGTTGAAGACTTGATGGTTCTACAAGGCATTTTTGGCTTCAGCATGTATTTTTGTAATTGGAATTTTTGCTCCCCTGCGTGGGATAATAATGTAATGGGTCTGCATGGATCATATTGTAGGTTAGTTGCCTAGGACTTTATCATTAGGGAAGTTCTTTCATCGAGTGTTTTTTTTCCTCAGGTAATTAATTTGGCCTAACCAACCTTTTTAATTACCCTTGAGTTTTTTACTCCCATAATAATCCTCCAAAGTGGTGAAAGACATTCTAATGATCAAGCCCTATGGGTGACTAGGGTCTAGGAATATTGTAAATGACCATGCTAGACATTTCCTAGAGTCTTGCGGAATTTCGTCGAGTCTAAGTAGTTTTTTTTTAATTTTTTAAAATTACTCAATTAATGTTAATTTTAATTATTTTTGATGTAAAAATGTAAAAACTAGGTCCTTGGGATTTTTGATAGGGGTATTTGTACTCAAAAGAAATGGAATGAGACCCCCTACACCCTTGGATCGAGTTTCAGCTCAATTGGACAAATTTTGCTAGGTCATTGTCCATGAGGAGTCCAAGTCAGTCTAGAGTCAGCAATTTAATTGCTTAATTGACAAAGTCAAAATGTCAATTTTTTTGTAAAAATGAGCAAGAAGGTTAGAGAAAGAGTGGGAGAAGATGCCTAACCCCTTTCTTAAGTTAGCCAAACCCCTTTCCTAACTTTATTTCACCCCCTTACCTAGCCATCACATCATTTCATCACCCCCCCCAGGGAAGTTGCGCCCCCCTTGGAGAGAAAGTCACGAAAAATTAAAAATTAAAGGGGGAAACTCCCTTTCTTCCTAAGTGCGCCCCCCTTGGTCTAATTTCCTGTTGGACAAAGTAAAAAATGTGCCACCTCACCCCTTCACTCATTTACCCAAACCTTAAAAGCTACCAAAACCCTAGAGTTACGCCCCTTCTTGAGATGCTCAATGATTCTTGGGGAATGACACTTGGAAAGCATCCAAGAGGGGTCACTCTTGGCTCCCAAGTATAAATAAAGGCCTCCCCTCCCTCATTTTAGATCTATTCTCAGTGTATTGTTACTATGCCAAAATCTCTTCTCTCCCATTCTTCTCTCTTGCTTTCTTTTGGTCTTGCTCTTCTCTCAAGATTGTGGCAAGTATTTGCTCAAGCTGACTATTGAATAAAGAAAATCTTTGGAGGACATATGGTGTTGAGAGTCTTCTTGGTGCCATTGCTTTATTGAGGTGATCTTGTTCCTTTGTATTCTTCTTATGCATGCTTAACTTAGAGATCTATAGTAGGAATACCAAGCAAAGTATTTTGCTTGGGTAGATTTGTGATAGTAGTATCATAGATCCAGTGAGCTTCTAGTTAGTTGTTTCAAAGTATTTTGGTTCAATATCTAGATTTACTCACTTCCTATTGTTTCTTGTAGCTTAGCATTGAAGATTTGCAGGATTACCTAGGGTTTTATGTGAAGATTTCAGATATGGAAATCTTCCATTTCACCCACATTTACCCTCTAATAATTTTTGTTTCAATTTTATGTTCATTTCCATTATATTTTTGGCATTCTGACATGTTAGGATAGGTCATTTACATACATTTTGTTGGCTGAAATTTACATAGAAAATTTCTGGTTATTACTAACAAATTTTTTCACAAGTTTTGGTGTTTTTGCAGCTTTTTCAGCAAGGTTTTCCTTGCTGATTTATTGCAGGTCTGCATCAAAAGGGAGGATCTACAACCCACTTGGGGCATCCAAACGCCCAAGAGAAGCCTCCCAAGTTGAGGTAACATATTCCCATTGTAAGCAAGCCCCAATAGAGTCTTTAGGGCTTGCACTACTCAAAAATTTAAATTTTTTGTAGTGGATTGGCCTAACCACCCATGCAAAATCGTATGGCTAGTTTTTAGATTTTATTTCAGCATTTCAATTTCTTGCAACTTTGCCCCACTTTTCCTTAAGGCAAGGTTGTGTGGCTAGGAGCTCTATCTTTCTTTCCAAGTTAAATCATTTATTTTGCTTTTATTTTTCACCCACTTGGGCACAAAACTGGTAGGCTTTGTCCTCCACCTTGTGCCTTTGTTGAGGTTTGCAAGTAGTTTAGTTTTATTTCAAGTTAGTTCATTCTTTTTATTGTTTGCCTACGCCCTGCAAAGAGGATTGACTTTGCCACCCATGCAGTACCGTAAGGCTAGGTAGATGGTTGATTCTTTTTGCTTCTAGTTTCAAGTTTCATGTGATATCTTATGTTATATAAGCACATCTTTTCATTTGCTTAAGCCCATGGAGGCATAGTTTACTTACTTGTACATTTCCTTCAAGCATTTCTATTTACTTACTTTCAAGCACTTGCAATTTATTTTATTTCAAGCAGTCAACTCAACTAATCTTTAAGTTACTCAATCATTTTATCTTAGACTCATAGGGGATCAATTTATTAGCTTAATTAGAACACCTTTAACTGACACAACTTTCGCCATCAAACAAGGAACTTGTGGAGGCGGCTTGGGGTGCTAGATCGGGGATATCTCACGGCACTAGGTGTCCCCCTTGTTGAGCACCCTTGTTTCCCGGATTGACCTGTGGAGCTAGGGCAAGGCCTTGTTTGCCTTGCTTATTGAGCACCCAGTAGTCCTTATGGTCAAAGCGATGGGAGTTTTGGGGAAGTCACCTAGTCTAGGATTCAACTTCACTTAATCAACCTAAATTCTAAAGTTTATCCACAAGCAACCTATGGTTTAACTTCACACTTTCATTTTTATGGTTCATTCTCTTTATTTTCAAGTACTTTCACTTCAAGTTATCTTTAAAGCAAGTTATTGAGCATTGTGGATAGTTGATTAGTAGACCTTAGGAGTTGCGCACTTTTGGCCCATGGAGGCTTTCTTTCATTGTGTTAGCTCTTTTGAGTTGCACATTAGCCCATGGAGTCTCCTTTGTGGTTTCTTTCATCTCCTTTGAAGTTGCGCATTGAGCTGTTGGACAACCYCCTTGAAGTTGCGCACCTCTCTTGGGGCACTTCATTGTTTGGGTGTTGAGTTGTTGTGATATTGTGGGTGCAATCTTGATCTTTCTCCTTCAATTCCTGCAAAACCAAATTTGAGTTAGTTCATTCATCGCTCTACTTAATCTTAGATCTAGCTAGTGCTTGCTTCTTTCAATTGTTAATAGTGGTATTTTGTACATTGTTGTAGCATCTAATTCTTTGTATTCTTTATTGTGTTAATAGTTGTTTCATTTCCTTGTATCTAATTTAATTGTAAGGTTTTGTAAATTCATTTTTTTGTACCTTTTGTAAACTTAATTAACCCCATTTTCCCAACCTTAGGCACTAGTCTTAGTTGTCTTAGGGAAAGGCTTGCCTTTGCATTGAAAGTTTTGTATTTGCATTGTTTTCCTCTCATATAGGCTAGTCTCCCCCAACCTCTAACAAGTTAAAATTAACTCCTAGAATCAATCTAATAACTCACATAGTAACTAGGGTCTACCCCCCTTGGCTTCCCTAGGACTAATCCTAGACAGAAGAAGTTCAAGTCGAGGTGACAATGGGCTTGAACTTAGGCATTGTGCCTCCAAGGACACACTAAGTGGATTGGACTCAGTCCACGTTTGCAAGTGTGTATAAGGACGACAACAAGATCATAATAGATGCATACAACCTTAGATAGCTCTGTCCAAGAAGTGTGATCCATCAACCATGCCCAAATCAGCCTTGAAACCCTAGGTTGTTGAGAAATGTGCGAAGGAGTTGAGTGCTCTGCAAGATGAGTTGTCTATCCCATCAAGTATCACTGTAGGAGCACAATAGACACTCCAAGAGCTCGGGATCTCCATCACGAGAGTCCAGTAACATATCACCATCAAAATCCTCATCCAACCCCCCAGGGTGCTCCAAAGTATGCCAAGGAGATGAGAGATTTAGGAAAACAATTGTTTATTGTGTTTAATATCATCATGTAAGTAGAATAGACATGGAAAACATTAGGGTGCCCTCACCACGAGTGTATGATGGCATCAATCATGCCAATACTTTCTGAAACCCTAGATTGCTCTACCAAAACAAGAAGTAATACTCAAGAAGTCCAAAAGAGGTGAGCGCTCTACAAAATCCAATGTCTATCATGTTAAGGATCTTCATAGAGCTCAATAGACATGTCACAAGTCAAGGCGCTCTCCTAAAAGCATCAAGTACCATGCATCCAGTGGCAAGAAGGTGAGTGCTCCATAGAATCCACTGTCTATTTCATTAAGCACCATCACAAGAGTAAATGAATATGTAAAATACTAAAGTGCTCCTCTATAGAATCATATCTCACCAAACCAACAATGCAAGGAGTAACATCATGAAGCAAGGCATTAACACTATGAAGACAATCATCACATCAAGAGCATGAAAGAACATGTTATCTCCATCAAGTTGATCCAAAGGCATGAAGATAATCAATATCATAACAAAGCACCAGGAGCATCATCACTATCCATCCATCACATGATCAAAGCAACATCAACCAAGGCAGTCAATATCATCAACCACATAATCCTTCAAGGAGGATCACTATTTTACCCATCCTTAAGCAATATCATGGAAGATCACTATCATCACTATCCCAAGATGCACCATCATCAAGCAAAAAAATGGTATGCATCCCAAGCTCATCATAATTCCTACAAGTTACCCCCGAAAATATGTCATTACTGTTGAAATAATGTAACTGCGAAGAGCATTCTTATTATTTTGTTATTGGATTAAATCCCCATTGTGGATTAATCATGTCATTATTATTATTTTTATTATTAGATTAATCCCCATTGAGGATTAATCAAGTCGGTAATCCTGAAGCAATATCATGGAAGATCACTATCATCATTATCTCAAGATGCACCATTGTTGGAATTTGTGTAGTAGAGCATAACAGTGATATCTTAAAAAAATCTCAGAAAGAAAACAACTAGATCTAGAATATCAATCTTCTACTTATACAGATCTAGAATATTAAAGAGTAAGACTGTAATACAAGTCTGAAATCAATGCAGATCTAAACTCAACTCAGATAGGAACATACAGATCTACCCTCAAATTAGATAGAAACAACAGATCTCAACTCAGCTTAGATAAAGACATGTAGATCTGAATTTAACATAGATAGAAACACACAGATCTAAACACATAACTAATCTGATCATTAAACAATCAAACTGTAGAAACAGAGAAGTAAAAACTTGATATATCATTTAGATCTGATAATAGCTAATGCTGGAACATGACCAAACATCTATTCCAAAACCGTTCTAATCACATCTGCAATGCCCCACCATCATCCCTCCCATGCTAAGAAGTCACAGCCAACAAGGAGGATGTAGAACCATTTGGATTATGCTCAGTTAAAGGCTTAGTTCATAGATCCACCCTATAGGTGAGATCCCTTGCCAATAGATGAAGAAACTTCTTGCCACCAAAGGTATAGGGCCACAAAGACCCCACACACTGACAAACCCTCACACCAAGAGTAGGTGAATACATAAACCCCTTACACAGGAAGGCCAAAAAGATCACAGTCTTGATGCAATAACAACAACCCCACAGCAGAGCATGGAGAAAGGCACCCACAGTCAAATCCAAGCTGTCAGAAGGAGAGGAGCTGAGAAAGTCAGATCACACACAGTTAGCTCACACAGCAGTCACAAGGAGGGGCTGCACCTCTCTCAACCCTCATAGCAGTCACCAGAAGAGACCACACCATTGTTAGCCCTCACAGCCATTAAAGGGACCACAACCTACACACTCATGACAGTAGGAAGAAAGGGGACAGAACCCTAATTGTTCTTCTTAACAAACAGGGCTGCTAACTCAGAAGTTCTCCACACAGCAGAAAGAAGAAAACTGCTCAGGGATGCCACACCTAGCACAAGGCTCACACTAGAACTGGGCTGCCTCACATAACCCCAACCCAGCAACAGAGGAAGGGAGCCACACCTAGCAGCCACTTCAAACAACAATCAAAAGGGAGAGGCCGGTTCTGAAAGTCACATACAGCAAACACAAGATGGCGGCAGCTAGAGGTCATTCACAACAGGTACAAGGAGGCCACGGCTAGCTAGAGATCACCCATGGCAGCCAAAAGAAACCACAGCAAAGGAGGCGGCAGCTGGGTCAGTACACACAGCAGATCAAAGGAGGCCGTGGCTATCCTTCAAGAGGCCACTGCTACAGCAGAAAACAAGAGGCCGCTCCACACTAGGATCCAAGAAGGTCGCAGACAGGAAACAAGAGATCAGTGCTAGCTAGAGTGTCAATGATAGGTGAGTGGGGGTTTATTATATAGGTTAGGCTAGCGCAAGGGTTAAGATAAATTTGAATTAAAAGTCACATGTTTAAATATGGAATTTAAACATGTGATAATAAAATTTGTATTTTAACTTAATTTTACCCTTAATAAAACAACAAAACCCCAAACAAACTTCAAACAAGGGTACATGAGGGTTTGCAAGGTGGCATTACCATTCCTTCATATCACATGGTAACCTATTACTTTATCATCAATGCATATGGAACTTTGTGTGATTATGTCCTTCTTCAAGGAAGGTCATGTACCATCAAGTACTTGATAAGGAACTGGCAGCCCCGTGGACTTTTCTCGGGTTCTGGTCCACCAAGGTCCGGGATCATGATCAACCCATGCCCTGCATGGGTACCCCCCGGACCATAACTGTGGGCTCCACATAATCTAGGTTTTTAACTACTTGGTCCCGTGATTAAGAAACCCATGCCCAGATGGGTACCCCGGACTCGTCTGTGGGCCCTAGATATACCTAGGGATTCTTAACCTGGTCCTGCATTTCAGAAAACCCATGCCCCGTGCAGAGATGGGTACCTCGACCCCGCTCCAAAGGGCTCCTAGACATATCTAGGGTTTTTAGATGCTATCCTGCACAAGTCCCATGCCCCTGTGCATGGGTACCCCCGGACCCTCGGCCAGGGGCCCCAGACATACCCAGGGTTTAGCTACTCGTCCTGCACTTGAAACCCATGCATGCACCGGGGCCCCAGATTCTAGGGTCTTAGTCATCCTTTTGTAGAATGGTTCTTGCAATTGCTATAAATTTAACACTCCCTCTGTAGAGGTATTTCGCCACCAGCCGGTCACGAAAGTATACAAACTTGTCAAGGACAGTGGCTTGATAAAAAATATCTATTGGCTATTCTGTCGTCAGAACATTCTAAATGATGAGAACGTTCTTCTGAACTATGTATCACAATGTGGTTCGAAAACACAAGGTTCTCAGTGAGCTCAACATCGTTTCCGGGATTTGGATGAAATGACCGTGGGTTCAAGCTCAACCTAACAAGTCCGAGAGAGGCTCCCCCGAGCTACGACACCGCTTACTTGCAAATAAAGAAGCAAAGAATGTATTCAAATAAGTAGCGTATTACTGGAGCCCCATTTCCTCGCCGACCGTAGAAATCATTATTTAACCCAACCGGGCAATAACCTAAGTGTTTCTGTCCAATATACGCTCATCCACCGGGATTTGTGGAAGCTATGGAGCCATATACCCTTCTACTTGAGGTGTATCCGGTGACCCAGACCGTATCGTGTTTCACAAGAATCGTGGAAATGCGCTTCGCTCACATGAACTCGATCGAGAACACTTACCGTATAACGTATGCCCTGCTCGTATAACAGATAAATCAATGATCTGTCGGTGTAAGGTGGGAACTTTTGGATCTCAACTTGTGGCCTGATCTCGTATATTCTTTAAATTAGATATCATTTGTGTGTTCATGTATTTGCAGTTTATCATGCCAAAACTACGAAGCACATCAATTACATATTTACCCCGTGAGAGAAAAATCTCTCCCCGAGCCGCCAAAAAACTTCGTTTTTCTTCCGCAGAATGAAAGATCCAAGTCTTTCATTTCAACTTCTACAGAAGAGCTCCCTCTTAGTCTAATCTATAACAAAATTCTTTCCTGTAAGAAACATATGAAGATTTTGAACAATCTTCACATAAAGATGATCTCGTACTCATTATACCGAAGCCCCGTAGTTATAACTATGAGGTTCTTTTCATGGATAGCTTGTTTTACTTCTCATCGCTTAAAAACAAATCCTAACATCCGGCCGAAGGAAGTATCCAAAACAAGAAAGTGACAAGAAAAAATCCTGATGAAGGTAAGGATCTTGTCATAAGTCATGTGTCACAAGTATATCCTCCATATGGGATTTATTTTATAAGACGATGGGGATTACCATCGTTTTATTACGAGTTCTTATAGACCATACATCATTCTTCCTAAGCCACAGTAACCTTCCTTATTTCAATTGTGGAAGTTTCTAAATCAAACATAAGATTCACTTCACACATCCGGTTTCTCGCCTCGGCAAGCTGCTGCCTTTTAGGTGATGGAGGATTTTTCTCGCTTGCAGATTTTTGGCATCTACCGGGTTTCCTTCTAAGGGAATTGATAGAACTTGATTCTATTGTCGCCAATTTTGTTGTCGTACCAAGGACTAACTCATATATTCAGGATCTGCCCTCTCGAGTCTAAAATCTGTCTTTCTTTCAATTCTGTTCCTCCTAAACTCCATACGTATTATTTGACTTAACTTTTCAAGATGTTCTTGTTGCCAATACGGGATTCAAAAAATGAAAAGTCAATTTAGACTTCTGAGTTTCTGTGCCAAGAATAATGACTCAAATACAACAAATGATATCAGAGAGGGTTTCTCAAAACAAAAATTTCCCATCTACCAAAATACAATGTTGGACTCTTTAACTAATGAAATATCCCAAGGTTATATGTTGTCTTTCATAAAAGATCAATAGACAAAAACTTAACCTTATCAAAAATAAGTAGGTGCTAAGATCACAACTTCCTTTGTTTGTAACATGATATTCTGATAGTATTTAGTTTAGACATGGGTCCATAGAGATGACAACAATGTAATCTCATGTTGATGTCATTTGTGTCCATGAAACCTGCTTAGGCTGGGATATGTATGAACTTTGTATCATGCTACCGCCTCAAATTAACCAGGACTTTTGCAGAGTTAGTTCAAGTAATTTTAGTGTCCTTAAGAGAATACCTTACTGTCATAAGCAAACAAAAAGTCAAAGACTATATTGTCAAGAGTCATCCCATTCAAAGGCTAAACACCAAAGTCATTTATGAGATTCTACTACTCAAAGTATTGAGGTCAATTTTAAAACTTGTTTACCTTTTGTAACATGAAACATGAGTATGCATAAGGTGTTGTTAAACCCATAGTTTAGGAATCCCATTACCAGAAGTTCAGTTAACACCATGTAATATATCAACAGCTGGGTACTCAAACTTTACAAAGTTATCACCTATCATCTTAAATGATGATTGTTTTTCTAGGCAATTTGCATCAGTCCTTTTTTCTAAATCTTACCTTCTCTCAACCGAGTTTGTCATTTAATTTTCAGTCAAACAGTATAAGAGAGAAGTCTTGGTGATCAAAGGTAAACTAGTGAATTCGCTAAGAGTTCCTTTCAGAGGTAAAGGATCCTGACCTTTAGAATTTTCTTGACAAGGAAACTTTTTTTTATACTCGTATTAGACACTTCATAAAAAATCAAGTAGGCTTCCAACTTTTCATCTCACACAAGTACAAATCAATAAGCAAGATAATCATTCAATGTCTCCTTCATACGTAACCTAGATAAAGGATTACTACAAGAGGTTTTTAATAAATATGAAAAAATAATTTGCTGAACATGCAGGTTACATTGATTAACCTTAGCATGCATTTAGGATGACAATCTAGTATTGTGACTCTAAAAAAAGAAAGCTCTTAGCTTTTAAACTAAAAGGACATGTACTTGATCACAACCATAGGAAAAACCCACAGTCATTCAAACCCTTAAACAGATCTCACCCATTCAGAGATGTAGAACCAAATCCAAGGAGTATCACCTGTTAGTAAGGACATATGCTAGAGACAGAACTTCAATCTGTTCTTGTTATGACAATGGTTTAAGTTCCTTACCAAAGTCTTCTCTCGACCAAAACAATTTACCCAGTGTAGGATCTACGTGGCCTCAAGACTTCGAAGCCCTTTCACGTCCATAGCTTTGAAACCATGTTGGAATTTGTGTAGTAGAGAATAACAGAGACATCTTTTAAAATTCAAAGAGTAAAACAACTAGAATTCTAGAATTAACTGCTAATTTATACGCATCTAGAATATTAAAGAGGACCTTAATATACAAGTCTGAAATCAATGCATATCTAAACTCAACTTAGATAGGAATAACAGATCTACCCTCAAATTAGATAGAAACAACAGATCTAAACTCAACTTAGATAAAGACATGTAGATCTGAATTTAACATAGATAGAAACACACAAATCTAAACTCATAACTAATATGATCATTAAACCATCAGTCAAACTGTAGAAATAGAGAGGTAAACTTGATATATCGTTTAGATATAATAATAGTTAATGTAGGAACAGAGATCTGGATTGATCAGACTGTATAGAACTAAAACAATATTCGATATCTGAAAGAGGTTAGAATGCATACCTTTGTTCTCGATCCTTCACCAAGAAAGTCACCAACAAGGAGGATGTAGAACCATTTGGATTATGCTCGCCAGCTCGGGCTTCAGATCCAATTCTATAGGTGAGATCCCTTTACCAATAGATGAAGAAACTTTCTTGCCACCAAAGGTATAGGGGCACAAAGACCCGCCACACTGATAAACCCTCACACTAAGAGTAGGTGAATACATAAACCCCTTACACAGGAAGGCCAAAAAGATCACAGTCTTGATGCAATAACAACAACCCCACAACAGAGCATGGAGAAAGGCAATCTACGCCAAATCCAAGTCACGAAGAGGAGCCGAGAAAGTCGACAATAATGCGAGTCACAAGGAGGGGGTTGCACCTCAACCCTCATAGCAATGCCACCGTAAGAGACCTATCAAGTAGCCCTCATGTACCACAAGGGACCACACCTACACACTCATGACAAGAGGGAAGAAAGGGATAGAATCCCTAACAAACAGGTCGCTAACTCGTAAGTTCTTCCTCCACACGTTATAAAGAAGAAAACTGCCGGATGTCGCATCTGCACAAGTACCACACTAGAGAGAGGCTACTTTTGTAACCTCTAGGAGATCCGCCACATAACCCAACCTAAATAATGTAGGAAGGGAGCCGCACTCCATGCCTTCAAACAATAATCAAAGGGAAGAGGTTGGTGCTGGAAGGTCACCCACAGAAAACACAAGATGGCGGCAGCTAGAGGTCATTCACAACAGGTACAAGGAGGCCACGGCTAGCTAGAGATCACCCATGGCAGCCAGAAGAAACCACAACAAAGGAGGCGTAATCAATGCGACACAACTCTAAGCTCATGGTTCATTAACCCTCGCTTGAGGTTCAAATTGCCAACCCCATCAAAAATAAATTCAACAAAGCTAACCTTAAATTCGGAACCCTACAAGGTAACTCGAAGTCGGTATTCGGTTCAAGTCGAATTTAACCGTCGACCAACCTCAAGTCGAACCTCGCTCTAATTCTAAATCGAAGATCTAATTTAATGGCGAATTTAAAAGGTGGGTTGAATGAGGTTCGACGCGTCATTATGATTTTAGGCGGGTCGGATAAGGTTTAGCTTTTCCCACGTTTAAGGCGAGGGTCGGTTAAGGAAGCTTTTCCCCTATTTTTTCCCGGATTTCCCCAACGGCGCGATTTTACTCTGCAACTGTTAAAAAACTCTAACTGTTCAGTGTTAACCCTTGCAACTACACTCGGCGAGTGAATACGTGGGCGGCCTGTCTGTGAGACTGTGACAGTGACGTAGTTCATTTTCTTGCAGCTGAGTTTCTTTGCAGGTGGCTGAGTTCTTTATTTGCAGCTGAGTTTTCTTGTCGGCAGCGGAGTTTTGGTTATGTGTGGGTCGAATTTCTTTGAGGAGGCCGATTTTATTAAGGAGAGATGAGTTATTGGGACGCTGACTGAGTTTTACACCAGACTGGACGCATTTCTTGAATCTGGGCAGCATATATACTTTGCTGGTCGAACCTTTCCATTTGCTGGTTGAGCACTTGCTATAGGGCAGAATTCATCCATATTGTGGCCGAGTTTTCTCATGCTGGACAACATCATCTCTGTGGGTCGAATCTGAGTCATTGGAGCAAGAATCCAAGTTGTTACCGCCAGGTAAATAAATGTTCTTTATGATTATTAGCTATGATTTTGTATTCTTGACCAATGCAGTATTGCTGCATTTTATTTTTGTTGCTATTGATTTTTTTACTGCTTTATGTTACCTTAAGTTGTTATTTTATGTAAGTATTTTGACGTCCATGATTAAGGATTGCTGTGACTTGAATCTTATTCTGTCTTGGATTGCATATTTTGAACACATCCTCTTTTTTTAAAATTCTAAATTCATGAATTTAGCAAGGATACCAAAAGAATACCAAGGATACCTTTTTTTATCCTCCAAACTTATTGGACAGGAAAATTCTTCAAGTAGTAATCTTAATTTACAGAATATTCCCTTCACCCTAGCCACAGCTGTGGGTGTTTTTAATACAAACAACATGACAAAGAAGTCTGCCCTCGATCTTAAATAAGAACACAAAATCTCAGGGGCTTTTCCTAACTGCCTTAAGATATTTTCTAAGGTCCTTAGCTCTGAGAATGAGATGCAAAACTGGCTGCCATTAAATTTTAACTCCAAAAGAATACTGAGAATACTGCCATTAAAGATATGGTACACCCAATTACCAATTGCTACAGTCCATTGATTATGTATCTTTTGATAGCCTTTAAACTAAACCTGAAATACAACCCTGCCTTTCAAATTGATTCCTGACTTGAATCATCTCTCATAGAACTGCAGTAATATTGGATAGTTGTATACAAAAAAAGTTGGGAATTCTAAATGGTATTTTTCTAAGTCTGCTAAATCTAAAAAATGTATTTTTTTGTACACCTGTTACTGAAAGCAATAGAGAAATTTTAATGAACAAGTGCTCAATTGTAATATCCACCTGGGACAAACTCAAAATCAATGATCCAGTGTTAAAAGATCCAGTGTTAAAACTTAAAATGGATCTATTTTAGCTTCAATTTTACATCAATTTCTTTCTAATTTTTATTTGAACTTCAAATTTATTTTCATTCTATTCTATTAACATTACAAATTTATGTGATACATCTCTCCCACCTAGGCTGTAAGAGCACCTTGCTTCCCTTGGTGCAAAAATTTATTAACTGCCCAGCTGCCCAGTGCCCACTGATACAAAACTTAAATCCACAACGATCAGACAACTGCATTGTGAATTTGTTTTAAAGATTATAATTTATAACTTATAACTTATAAGTATTTGACAATGGACATTATGAATATCTAGATCCTTTTAAATTTTTGAAGTTGAATACGTTCTACAATCTACTTATTTTTCCAATTTGTTGATGTAGACTATAGTTTAAATACCAAATCACGTATTGATGTTAATTTCTTTTTATATATATATATATTCAATTCCAAAGCCTAACCTCATTCAAACCTCGTTGGAAAATTCGAACACGAATCGAACCTAATCAAGCCGAACCCGAACTCTAACCCGAACCATGTGACATAGCACACAACAGATCAAAGGAGGCTGCGGCTATCCTTCAAGAAACCACTGCTACAGCTGAGAGACAAGAAGCTCCTCCACACTTCAAACACCAACAACAAGTTAAGAGGAAATACCACCATCAATAGCAAATCAAAACAACAGGACTGAGGCCGCAGACTTGAAAGAGACTCTCCACGCTATCACAAGAAGAAAATGAAAAAAAAAAAAAATCACATGTTTAAATTGAAATTTAAACATGTGATAATAACATTTGTATTTTAACTTTAATTTTACCTCACAAACAACAAACCCCCAAACAAATCAAACAAGGGAAGGAGGGTTTGCAAGGTGGCAAGACTCATTCCTTCATATCACATGGTGAACCTATTACTTTTATCATCATCAGATAGTGACTTTATCCCTCAGGAGCCATGTCCTTCTTCAAGGTCATGTACCACTGGGCACTTGGATAAGAATCAAGTAGTCTCCGTGGATTCTTCTTCTTCTTTGGGGTTCCACCAAGGTCGAGATCAGTGATCAACCCATGCCTCAGTAGGTACTCCTCGGACCATGTCCGTGGGCCTTAGACAGGACTAGAGCTAAACCACTTGTCCCAGACAAGAAACCCATGCCCTGATGGTACTCTGGACTGTGGGCCCTAGATATATCTAGGGATTTCAAATACTTGGTCCCAGACCAAAAAACCCAATGCCCCAAGCAAGCCCCCTGACCCTCCTTCGCCTGTGGGCCCTAGATATACCAGGGCTTTAATGCTGGTCTCAGATTAAGAAAACCATGCCTCAGATAAGGTACCCCGGACCCTCCAGTCTCTAGACATATCTAGGGATTAGTCGCTGGTCCTGCACTAAGAAACCCATGCAGACCGGGGCCCTAGATCTCGCTCTAGGGTCTTAGCCATCCTTCAAAGAGAATGGCTCTGAATCGCTATAAATTTAACAACCATCATCAAGCAAAAATAAATGGTATTCATCCCAAGCTCATCAGAATTCCTACAAGTTACCCCTAAAAATATGTCATTATCATTGATAACATGAGGGTAATAAGGTATGATGTTAACACATACCATCATACCTTATACCCTTGATATGGAGTCCCCAAGGTGAACCTTGAAATGCCCTCAATGTGTTGCTTGCTTCACCCCTACAAACAAGTCTTCAAAATCTGCAGGGAATAAGGTCTTTGTTCCTTTGTGGAGTTTCTAGATGAGGATAAGATCTTCAAAACAAAATCCTTGTCAAAATATTATGAAGCATAGTCTTCAAATTTTATTGGAAAGGATTTTGTCCCCGACAATCCAAGTACAAAATGTTACCTCCTTGGCCCTCACTTGGTGTAAAAGTCCCTAAACACAAGCTGTGAGATCCCAAGGGCAACTTAGACAAGCTACACATTGTCACCTCAATAACCTTGCCTTTCTCTCGCTAGGACTTGTTAAATATTGTGTAACTACAAAGAATATTCTTATCCCCTCTTTTGTGGATAAAGATAAAATATATTTATTATTGATTAGATCAATCCCTTTGTGATTGATCATGTTGGTATTGTAAATGACCAACCTTTTATGGATTGTCAAACCCTAATTGTAATAGGCTAAATAAGAAGTCGGCCCCGTAATATATTAAAGAGGCCCCGAATATATTAAAGGTGCGGCTATAACGCACCGTAAGAAGAAGAAGCCTGCCTTGCTGCCAATGAAGAGACACTCCCACACATGCTAGAATTGTATAAATAAGAGAGGCCAACTCCTCATTTATACACTCACTCACTCAGCTATCTAGTGCAAGCATTGAAGGAACAGAAGTTACCAGTTGGGTTTGGAAGAAGGAAGAGAGAGAGAGGCACATCCTTGGGAGAGTGAATTTCTATGATGTTTGGTTCATTATCTTTGCATTGTATTGACTATCTATATTAAGGAAGTGTTTTGTCGGCTTTCTTCCCTTGAGGGTTTCCCAGATAAATGCTCGGTGGTAATTCTTCAGGATTGTGTTTCTCTTAATGATCATGTCTATGCTATTGTTATCTAGTAAATAGAAAGGTAAACCATTAGCTTAAACTTTTAACATCAGATCGAAAGGTTGAGAGCATCTTTCACAGGAAAGAAAAAAAACGTCACTGTTACCATAAATGAAAATTAGGGCTATTTGTTGGAAAGGTATTTCAACCCCAAAACCATCTAGAAAGGTGCACCCCACCAAAGAACACTTTCGCATCTTCAAAGCACCTTTCTCGCTGTCTAGATTCCTAGTGAAACCCTTTTCACAAAGTACCGTAAAACCAAGCAACTACCTATAACCAAGCAGATGAAGTTTGAGGGGGTATATTGATTTTCTCAAATCTAAACACACTAGGATACTCACCTCGCCAGCGATCTTTGGTAGAGTCTCGGGCCGATCCAAGTAATTTGATTTTTTTATTATTTCTATAGCCCTGAGGGCTAGTGTTTCTTCTACAAGAAAGAATGGCTACCAAAATGAGGGTAGAAGACATGCTGGAAGAATCTAGAAACTTCAGATCTTGAAGCATAGGTTGCGTGATGATCTGTGAGATCTAGAATGATCTCCCAGAACATGTTATAGTGGGTGTACTAGAACCAGAGGAAGAAGATCAAAAAGACCAAGCATAAGAAGAATGAAGAATGAAAGCAAAGAGAATCGGTCGATTCAAAGGATCACTTGATCCCTCATATATCCGAACTACGTACAACAAGGGAAATGCATGAAGCACTCAACAAGTTATATGAAAGCAAAGACATTAGCCGGAATCTTACCTTAAGAAATTAGCTTCAGAATATGAAGATGGACAACTCAACATCTGCACATCCTATCTTATGAGAGTTTCTCAAATAAAGAGATCAACTTGCATCTATTGGAGATGTCATTAGTGACAAAGAACTTGTAACCACAACCCCAAATGAGTTTCCAACATTTTGGAATCCTTTTGCAGCCAAGGAGTGTGTGTGCAAGAAGCAAGTTACCCAAGTTTGATAAGTTATGGGCGGATTGCACACACGGGTTAACTCCACTTCGTGCACTGCCAACATAACAGATTAATCATCGATGAAGAGGAAGCTCTTGCATACCAAAAGAACAAAAGAAGTTCTTCCAGGAAAAACAAAGAAGCTAACCCCAGAAGAGTTCCGCATAAGAAGAAAGATGTTTCAAAGACTAGATGCTACAATTGTCAAAAGTTGAGACACTTTTCCTAAGGATCGCCCCCTCAAGGAAAAGGGAAAGAAAGTATCAAGCACATGTGGCGAGGAAGAGGAATCTCCTCCCTAAAAAAAAGCTTTAAAGTAAATTAAGGATTATGTATTTTAAGTTAAAGATAGTTGATCCGAAGAAAGATGTTAAATGGTGGAGTCTGTGGAGCCTACCCACACAAAACAAAAGATAAGTATTCATGTTTATTTTTTAGTATCTGGTTTACTTTAATACCTTTATCATTACAAGTTGTTTTTGTGAGAATGTTAATTAACTTCTGCTTTATTTCGTCTATGCATATTTGGCGAAGGAAGTATCAAAGAAGAGGATGAAGAAAGAGATAACATATTATTTTCATAATGATCACTCATGAGAGTGACAAAGAAAAGCATACTATAAGTAAGTTTAAAGGTCTCAGAAGAAAGAACTTATACCTTGACTTGCATAAGTTAGACAACACGAGAAGGACGATGATATGGTGATACTACAATGAAGACCAGACAATATCCGATATGTATATAGGAGCAGGAGGTCTCCTAAAGATGCAGGACAAAAATATTCAAGATGAAGAAAAAGATGGATACTTAGATATAGCGGTGGATGAGATGCGGTGTAACTACAAAGTTGCCCAGCATCGCTCTATAGATGCAAAGGGAGAAGTTTGATCTAGTATGAAGTCATAAATAAAGAAATGTTTGAACTCAAGAGGCACCTAGGATATTACATAATAAGAACTTCTAGGATGATTATTAGAAGCTATTAGCCCGGTGCAAGAGGGAGCCATGTCCTCGAGATCAAAATGAAGGACTGTGGATTTCATGCAAAAGCTAGAAAAGCGTAGATGGATGGTGCCCAACATTTTGATCAAGATGAAAGCTATCCAAGATGGATGGTGCCCAATAGGATGGGTAGCATGGTATTATACCATCGAAATATTTTGGACTGCCAAGAGACTTTTGATCCCACAGGTAGACCTTCGTAGAAGGAGAAAGAGAAAAGACCTTTGTAGAGAAGGAAAGATAAAATACCTTCATAGAGAAGGAAAATACCTTCATAGAGAAGGAAGAGGAAGAGACCTTCATAGAGAAGGAATGAGAATTTGCCAAGGTTGGCCTCTACCCAAGTGTTGAGTTTTGGATACCCTAGGGACATGCTAGAATACCCCTCATAGGGTGTGACCACTGTGAGAGAAGCCCAAGGGGCACCATACCTCCGGTCAAGGATTGAGTAGCCAGAAACACAAATTTTGACCATGTGGAATGGTTAGCTGGTTCTTGAGGTTTGTGTCGCGATCCCCAAGGCGGGATCATGGAAAGGGAGTCTAGTCTTGCCCAAACTAGCATCTTAGCTTCTCTAGTTCATGTGGGATGACTAGGAGTGAAGTTATGGTAGGAGTCCCTCCCTGATGGGTGAGAGATAGATGACTACAAGAGAAGGGAGAACACATAAAAGGAATGGCAAAACCATAGGACACTGCGGTGAAGATAAGATAAGAAAGAAGTATCTTTATGAAGACTAAAGAAAGAAAGAAGAATATCTAATCTAAAATAAAGGAACAAACTTTCAACATGATTTATAGATACGCCGCCAAGATGATGCTAGATGACCGCGGATACCTCCGCTATCTAGCACGATGTTGCCCACTTGATGATGTTATCTAGTGGATGCTGTCGACATCCGACTGGCCAAAGAATATCCTTCTGTTAAGAGGGAGTGTTAAAATATCAGGTAACTACAAAGAATATTCTTATCCCCTTTGTAGATAAAGATAAAATATATTTATTATTGATTAGATCAATCCCTTGTGGATTGATCATGTCTATTGTAAATGACAAATCCCCTTTATGGATTGGTCAAACTATAATTGTAATTACAACAAGAAGTCAACCCAAAATATATACAAGAGGCCCCGTATATTGGCTAAAGGTGGTTATAAACCACCCGAAGAAGAAGTCACCGCCAAAGAAGAAGAGACACTTCCACACGCATAGGAATTGTATAAATAAGAGTATTTAGACACACACACACTCAGCGCTTTCCATCTAGTGTGCAAGTATATCCGGTCGGTGTTAACCAGATACATGAGTGAACCGATCAACTGCATATCTATGTCTACACCCATGATTACCAACTGGCAATCTGAAGCACTGCTTCTTCTAGTTGGTGATCATAGGTAGATACGTCCGCAGTCTCCTCCATCCGAACCTCGCCAAAACATCTCGCCAGATACCAAGAAATATGTGACCCTCCTCCGCCATACCTCCATACCCGTAAAGTAGCATCAACTGATATCATCATCTCAAACCCCCATGTCCCGCCTTTGCACTCGCCAGCAGATCCTCGCCTATAGTAATGAATAGATCATCCACATACAAAATGAGAATGAGCTTGTCCTCACCCCCAATGATGAAATAGAGGTTTGGATCAACATCGCCCTTCTCGAATCCCATCTGAAGCAAATAAGTATCAATCCTGCGGACACCAAGCTCGGGGAGCTTGTTTCAAACCATATAGTGCCTTCGACACACGCGGAGTCTCCCTCTCACTCACTTCAAACCCCTGTGGCTACTCTTTGTACACCTCCTCCTCAATAAAGACATTCAAAAATGCGGTTTTCACATCCATCCGATGAATGCGCCAACCCATCTCCTGTTGCTATGGCAATAATAGTCCGGAGCAAAGTGTATCTTGCAACTGGTGCGAATGTTTCGTCATAATCAACTCCCTCAATTTGTGAGAAGCCTCGTACCACAAAACAGGCCTTGTGTTTCTCCACGCCCATCCGCGAACAATTCGTCTTCAGATAAACCACTTGAAGTCGCCAACCGACTTCCCACCGCCTCTAATCCCAAACATCATTAAGACACAATGGAGTCGACTTCTTTCAACCACATGGCTCCCTCTCTCCGCACTGGATGGTCAACCGTCAAGAAAGTCTCAGGGTCAAGATCCCCGATACTGGCTATTAATGCCAAATATGCCCCCAATTTGATCGAAATACCTCTCTCTGATCTGGCTCTGGGCTCCCCTACATTCTCCCTAGACTCCTTCAAGGTCTCCTGAAAACATCTAGGTCTCCTCTTCCCTCAAGCTACAATGGAGTAGCGGTCTTTCTTCCCAAGAGTGACTGCCTCTGGACTTGTCTCAATGCTTTGAGATCCTGAAGACTGTACTCACTCTGAAGTCTGTGCCCCATCCGACTAAAACTGCTCTGATTGTGACCCTTAAGCTATGCATGGTGACCCTGTCAACCCCGATCGGTGTGTGTACCTCGGACGCGACTGAGGCTGTTCCTCCGAGATCAGAACTGAAACTCTCAGATCATCCTTAACTCTAACTTCTAGACTCTGGTGAGATCTCGCAGTGCCCCTATCCCCAAATCTATCTTTGCTCACCACCACTTTCCTAAGTGGCACGTAAATGTGATAGGTTTCTAATAATCTCCGAGTATCCAACCAGGAACCCCTTGTCGGGTCAAGTTCGAAGGCTTTGTTCTCCTCTCCGAGGGACATGAGAGAAAGTCGGCATCCAAATATCCTCGAGCAAAGTCACATCGAGCCTCCTATCATCCATGAAGGCCTCCCTCAGATCTTCGCTCCTGCAAAATCTTATGGGGGCTCCCTCGCTCGTAGGGTAACCGCAGTAGCACATGCATCTTCCCACAAATACAAAGGCAAACTCGGATCATGCAACATAGATAGATTCATCAGACGGTAGAATGGCTCTGGCTTCTTTCCTCTCTGCAACCCTGCTCTCGGCCAGTTGTATGGTACGGTCATATGTCTTCTAATGACATGTTAGGCACAAAAGTCTACAAACTATTCAGGAATACTTCTCCCTATTATTCATCAAGCAAGATTTTGATCCTCTTTCCAGATTGGTTTTCCACAAGAGCTATGAACTCTTGGAACCGTGTGAAGATCAATTCTTGGTCTTCGGGAAATAGATTCAAGTCTTCCTTGAGAAGTCATCAATAAATGTGAGATAATACTTACAACCACTCAAGGACCTCTGAATCATGGGCCCACACAGTCCGGTGTACAACTGCATCGCAGCTTGACCGGTGTCATCGCTAGGGAATCCATGCCTTGGCAAACTTACAAGCGCGACACACCCTCTCGCAAACATCCCGACAAAAGCTTATGTTGATCTATGGCACCTAGTCACAACCTTCGGCCCCTTGACCACTTATCCACTTTGATATATTGAAGATTCTCAAGGCACCCTCCTCTATCCTCGAGGGTGGAAATCGAGCATCGTGATTCTTTCTTCATCCTGTGGACATACAAACGCCCTGCAGGAATGGAGCAAGGGTGGCAAGCCATCTCTCTCAAAAGAAACCGGTACAACCCCTCGCGAATCGTGAGCTCGGCTATCTCCAAGAGTAATTCTCCACCTCGGATCTCACTCCACTCGAGATCGGTAAAAGTGCTCTTGAAGTCTGATAGTTCGGCTACTGCCTATATACCAGATATTGGGTGTCGTTTCAACTGAAGTGCAACATGTGATGAAAGAACACTCTCTCTGAAACCATGTCTGAAAAAGTCAATCTCCTCTCGTTGTAGTTGCTGCATCACCCTTCTTCTTCTTCATATTTGGGCACCATCCAACATAGTGCCCAAACTTACAAACAAAGCACTTCACTACTGCTCTCTCCCTTCTAACCACCTACCACCTCACTCATCATCGCTTCTCTCCTCCTCCACTTCCCCTCGCAGGGCCCTGGGACCCCTCACGACCCCCACCACCGCCTTCTTCTCTTTGCCCTTTTTCCAAAGAGAAAGATCCTCATCAACATGCACTGTATGTTGCACGCTGGCCACCCGTAAGCCTTGTTGCTAATCTAATCTCCTCCCCGGATCTAAGTCATCCCACATCCTCTCCCATGTAGGGCATAACCTCCCTGGCAACTATGCCACGCACAAATGGACTCTACCTGCTTGGGTGAAGTTATTCATAATTTGCCTCACCAAAGAGTTAGGGTCAACAACCCCGCCGACGGCTCCAAGCTCGTCTTCCCATCCGAGTGAAGTTTTAATTGTGAAATTTGTAGAAGCTACCGACTCATCCTTGAGCATGGGAATACCCCCGAGTTAGTCATGAAGTGAAGAACCATCTTCTGGTTCTCATTGGAGCTCTAATACAACTTGCATAGAGATACCCACATCTTGTATGCACAAGCCTTCCCCGCCAAATGGGGTATAATGTGATCCAAGACTGCGTCACAAATAGTCCTCATCGCCTTGTTGTTCCTTTTCCGAACTCTCTCAAGTACCAAGATGGGAGTAGCACGTGAAATGGGGAACAACTGCATCGACTATATCCCATAGCTCAACAGGTCCTAAGATCTAAGACCATCCTCGATTCCAGCAGCACCAATTGCTAGCCCCTTAGCCTATCCTCACTCGTGATCTAGGATGTTGACATGTTCTGCTAAACCGGTGACCGCTTCAATCATGCTCACTTTGCCAAGGAAAACACTGTCTCACTCCTGTCAATACATGTGTGAAAAGAGACAAGTGTGATCTGACTTCACCTCTAACAAAATAGGTGTGAAAGAGGTCAAGTCAAATCAGCATCACTCTTACTGTAGGAGTGAGACTGATGACAAGTGTCCAAATCGCCTAACCTCCTCCTCAAAATTCTACTCTAACAACCACCTAATGAGTCAATGGTTGTCCCTCAAAATCTTCCAGAAAGAAGTATATGGCAGCTACTCAATATGTTGTCCCAACTGCCCAAAAATTCAGCCACCGAAGCTCGATACCATGTGAAAATTCCAGTCCTATCAGCTTGCCTTCTTCTTAACTGCCTTTGACCAAAGAAAGGCTCTAAGTTTCTTTCTTTTTGTCGGGCTATTTGTTTTCGCTGTTTTATAACAGCCAACAGTCCAAAAGTGTTTTGTTGATTTGTATTTGCTTGCTCCCCTAGGGATTTTAGGTGCTCTAGTACGTCGCTTTGGTCACATAAATTAGTATATTCATCTCAAAATAAACATAACACCTAAACATCGCTTTTACTGCTGAATATGAACAGATCTAATAAACTAAATCATGCATTTGTAGACACAAGTATTTCTTTTGGTCAACATGACCCTTGATAACCCTCCCTGTGGGAAATCCGCTTTGGAATATGTGTGTATATATGAGGAAATCGTAAAGGAAGGGTTACAATAAACACAATATATGAAATAACCTAATACAATAGCAACTCCAACTAAGCTAATATACAAGCTCAAAATCAACATATGCGCCCTGCACGGTGCTCTCATGTAAACTCACAATCCATCAATTCGCTTCCAATCACAACCGGTGAGCTGATCTGAAAACTCTCCACATGAATGAAGCTCTAGTAGATAGCCTCCTGTCTCACTACAACGATGGCTGATATCCCACTGGGTAACACCTAACCTCCACAGCCTAATGCCTCCTCTCTCGGTAGAATAGCTCTAGTAAATAATCAAGGCAAGTAGCTCCAAGCTTCCATGAATGAGAGAGTGACCTCCCTCAAGCATCCTCACAAACTGACTTCATCTCCATCCTCCAAGAGCTCCTCTCAACACTACAAACATCTGAAGTGAAACCTAGATATTCAAGGGTGGAGATTATGTCATCTCCCATATAATCGATGGTTGAGATCTCCCATGAATATCTAAATCACAACCATTTTGAGTTAAGTTTCCTAAGTCAACTTTATGTCTTTAATTCACTCCTTTGTGAACTAATAGTCATTTTAGGCCAATGACTAAATTTCACTTGATCCAAAGTCAAAGTGAAATTAGACAAAAGTACAAGGTACAAGTAATGTTCCTTCCCCTCATGCTAAGGAGGTCATGTGTATGGGGAACACCAAGGTACAAAACTCAACAATAAATGGTATGCATCCCAAGCTCATCATAATTCCTACAAGTTACCCCTGAAAATATGTCATTACCACTGATGTCAACATGAGGGTAATAAGGTATGATGGTAACACATACCATCATACCTTATACCCTTGATATGGAGTCGTCAAGGTGAACCTTGAAATGCCCTCAATGTGTTGCTTGCTTCACCCCTACAAACGAGTCTTCAAAATCTGCAAGGAACAAGGTCTTTGTTCCTTTGTGGAGTTTCTAGATGAGGATAAGATCTTCAAAACAAAATCCTCATCAAAATATTATGAAGCATAGTCTTCAAATTTTCTGGGAAATGGACTTTGTCCCTGACAACGATGCCAAAATATTACCTCCTTGGCTCTCACTTGGTGTAAAAGTCCCTAAACACAAGCTATGAGATCCCAAGGGCAACTTAGACAAGCTACACATTGTCACCTCAATAACCTTGCCTTTCTCTCGTTAGACTAGATAAACTCTAGCCAAGGAGGGAATTCCTATGGTTAACTAAGCTCAAATTGTTCTAGACAAAGACGCAGCAAAGGAGTTGAGAACAGAAATAAACTTGGAAATTTTATATACTTTTTGTTGAAGGTTGAAAGGGAACACCTGTGCCTTATCTTGTTTGGGCTAGGGGGTCAAGCATGCAACTTTAGAGGGCTGTTCAATGAAATATCTAGGAGCTGGTTGGACAGCCAAAGACGTGCCACAACAACCCTAATTTGGTGAGTTTTATCACACACTAGAGGAAGGAAAGGGACTCTATGGCGAGATCCACTTCCAAATCAACTCAAGGGTGCCTTTGCCTAAAGGTTCCAAACTATGCATTCACTCTCAAGACGTCCAAGACATAATTTTTCTCTTTAGAAAAAAGGAACGGAGAAGCCAAGGGGTACTTAACCTCTTCCAACGTAGCAAGAATGCACTTTTATGGCTCCTTCACTTGACTTTGACAATCCAAAACCTGCAATAAAATCACCAATATACACCAAGAACATCTGCCACACATTCGACAAAGTAACATAATCGTCCCACAATAGCTTAGACAAAGATAAAAACAATTTTATTCCCAAGCTTGAGAGCACTTCCAACTCACACCTTATGTATGGGAGGAGCCACTCTTTTATATAGAGTCTAGCTCAACTTCCCTTACAATAAAATATGATTTGTTTCTTCTAGATCCACAATTTGCTTCAAGGGAAAACAACAAAATACATCACGATTAACTCCTTAACCTCCTCGACTAATTTTCCCAAATATAGGTGTTATCCCCGATATCCAGGGATAACTAGGAGATCATGTCTCGAGGCCCACATGATCCCAGACATGGAGTACGAGAGCAGGAGTGACTTGAGCATGGCCCTGGAGGGCCCATCTTTCTTCTTCTCAGCCAGACTTGTCCTTGTCAGCAGTAGCAGCTTCCATCACTACCGGCTTGGGCTTGCATTAGAGAGGGCTCTTGCTCCATGAGGTAATTGGTCCGAGGTATCATGGTATGTGTCATGTTTGAACGTTATAACCTTCTTATATATGCATTAGGTTCCTTTCATTTCGGATGACTGCTTAGATCTTACACTAATCCACTTGACCATTGTTGGGGTGATTGATGAGTAACTTAGCAAGTTGGTATTCATGGGTTTTGGTTAGCCACCAAGGGGGGTTTGCAGAGCCATCGTCCACTCCCACCATCTTGTCACTTTTTCATCTTATACCCCGCTCATCCATCCCATTCCCCTAGTC
>SNQJ01S0118637.1:0-16081 GCA_010110895.2 Picea sitchensis
AGAGGTGAGATAATTCATGGGTCTTGTAGGCTACTATAGGATATTCATTGAAATATTTTCAAATATTGCACACCCAATCACTTCCTTGCAAAGGAAGGGTGTGAAGTTTCAGTGGACATTGGATTGTGAAGAGAGTTTCCAACACTTGAAACAATTATTAACAAGTGATCCAATACTAAGGATTGAAGACCCAGATGAAGACTTCATTGTTTGCATAGATGCATGTAAAGAAGGACTTGGTGGATTCCTCACTCAAAATGGGTTTTATTTGATCAACCAACTCTAAATGCTAGGCAAAGTAGATGGTTGGAAATTTTTAGTGAATATGACTTTGATATAAAGCATATCAAGGGGAAAGAGAACAAAGTGGCTGATGCACTCAGCAGAAGACTGCATGAATTGCATTCTACAGCCATTAGCATGTACCAATCAGATTTGAAAGACAAAATTACAGAGGCTACAAAATCAGATTTGCAATACAAGGAATTAGTGGAAAATTTATAGCAAGGTATTTTGCAGCAAAAAATTGAAGATTACAAGCTAAATAATGATGAAATTATCAGGCACATGGGCATAATTTATGTACCAAATTCCCAGGAGTTGAAAAATATGATATTGAGAGAAATGCATAATGTGCCTTATGCTGGGCACCCAGGATATCAGAAAACTATTGCAACTTTCAAGAGCCAATATTATTGGCCAGGCATGAAGGAAGAGGTTGTTGATTTTATTGCCAAATGTTTGGAATGTCAAAAGGTAAAGGATAAGCATAGACACCCAACTTGTTTTCTACAACCATTACCCATTCCTGAGTGGAAATGGGAAGTTGTAACAATGGATTTCATTACTAAACTTCCCATAACAAACAAGCAACATGATTCTATCATGGTAGTGGTGTATAAGATTACTAAAGATGCCCATTTTGTTCCAGTTAATCTATATCACAAGGAAACGAACATTGATGATGTTTATATGAAAGAAATTGCCAGATTATATGGCATACCCAAGACAGTTGTGTCTAACAAAGATAAAACATTTACCTCAAAATTTTGGAAAGGATTATTTAATGGGTTTGGAATAAACTTGAATTTTAGTACAACGTATCATCCAGAGTCAGATGAACAAACAGAGAGGGTGAATCAAGTGATTGAAGATATGTTGAGGATGTATGTGATGGATAAACCATCAAAATGGGAAGACTACCTACACTTGGTAGAGTTTGTTTATAACAATGGGTACCAAGAATCTCTAAAGATGAGCCCATTTGAGGCACTATATGGCAGAAAGTGCAACACACTAGTAAGTTGGGATAACCCAACAGAGAGAGCAGTGGTTGGGCCATATTTTCTCAGGGAAATGGAGGAGAAAATGATAAAAATAAAGCAAATTTTAAAGGCTTCCCAAGATAGGCAGAAAAGCTATGTTGATAAGGGCATAACTCATAGGGAATTTAAAGTGGGTGACCATGTATTTTTGAAAGTGAAAGCTAACAGAAGTTCCCTGAAATTGGGAAATTATTCAAAGTTGGCAGCTTGTTATTGTGGACCGTTTGAAATCCTAGAGAGGATTGGTCCAGTTTCTTATATGATTGCATTGCCTACATCTATGTTTGTTCATAATATATTCCATGTATCATTGCTAAAGAAATATATACCTGATGCTAATCATGTTATTGATTGGAATGTGATTCAGGTGGAGCAAGAAGGTGTTTTTCAAGTGCATCCAGTGCGCATTCTGGACTGGAGAATCAAACAACTATGGAATTGAGCCATATGGCTTGTAAAGGTCCAATGGACCTGGTACGGTCCTGAGAACGCTACTTGGGAGCATGAGTATGCAATGCGGGTAGAATACTCACATCTTTTTGAGGATTTTTGAAATTTTGTTGTACAAATGTACTTAATATGGTGAGTTGTTTGATATCACATTTTGTATGCACCTTTCATGGCATAGTATGCACATGTACCACGCAGTAAATTGATGAAGTATGCACATTTCAGGATACCACGTGCAACAGCTTAAGTGTGCGTGTTATTGAGGCCAGGGATCCTTTGTGTATATGTAGTGTTTTATAAGCTGGTGAGCCAATTATTATAAGCTAGGATTCTTATGTTTTGATTAGGTCGAAGAGCCTAGATGTTAAAGGCCAGTGCGCCTAGTTTTGTACATGTCTCATAATTAATATAAATACATCGTTGCGTGAAGAACGACCATGATAAAAGAGATGGGGGACTAAAATCCACTAGTTAGGGGAAGGGAGGGGCTAAGTTAAGGAAAGGGGCTAAGCTAGGGAGATTAATACAAAAAGGAATATTATATTAATATTTTTTAAAGTATAAAGTATGGGTAATTAATTTATCCTAAGTTCTAAAGTTGGGGCCAAGTGGGCCAAAGTAGCTCCCAACATGAGAAGTGTCAATTTGGGGACATGCATACATATTGTTGGGACTTATTTCATTCCCTATCATTCTTTCCATCATTCCATCCATCATTCAGCCATGACTCCATGACCATTTTGCACTCACACAGTAAGTTATCTTCCAGACATTCATTTCACTGTACCAGAATCGTATCCATAGCCATATCTCTTGGTGTAGATGTTAGCTTGGGAGCTGGAATGAAGAAGCGAGTTGTCAGACCCATGGGATACTGAAGAGGAAGGTTGTCAGGCCCGTGAGAAAATTCTCTTTGGATGAGAGAATTGCTGGGGAATTGATTTCCTGAAGGTGTTAAACTACAACTGCAGGGCTCTAAAACTTCCTGTTTGGCCTGTTGTTGAAGCCCTGGACGAGAAGTGAGGCAGCCAAGGGATTGTTGAGCAGATAAGGGGCACACTTCCTTAGGTGGGATAGGCATGTAGGGAATGAGGGACTGCAGGTTTTTAGTTGAGCGAGCACCTGAGACGAAGTCTTTCATGTTGTCTATGATCCTTTAGCCTGGTTAGGAATCCCTTTACTCGGGTGGAGTTTAGCCCATATTGGGGGTGACTCACTGTTGAGAGTGATGAATAGTGTGGTATAAGGCTAGGAGGTTCGTGGATGGTATGCATGCAGTTGGTGATATTCTTACAAAGATAAGTGTCAATTGTGTGATAAATTTACATGTTGCATTGTTATTTACGTGCTTATTTTTATGGGTTTCTCCTATGCATGATTATAATTGTCTGTATGTTTATGGGTATTTCCCGTATATGTTGCATGTATGGGTTTAGTATTATTTCAGTATAAATTCGTTGATTTACGTAAAGTATTTGTCTGCTACATTTTTTATATATGTTTCTGAAAGAGCTCTGTGTGTATATAATTTAATTCCATGCAATTCGAAAAATTCATGTGGCATAGCTCAGTATTATGTTGGGTTTGTTACAATATGTTTTGTAGAGAGAACGGAAGTGATATCTGGCATAGCATGGACCGACATGGCTGGTCGGGGATGTTACATAATACGTTAAACATGGAGAACAGGGGAATACAAAATGATAGAGGAAAGGGCTCAAGAACCGCATGAATTATAGGAAGGGACGATCCAAATCCGGACTGGGAAATATAGAGTGTTGGAATTGTGGGAAGAAAGGAAATATGAAGAAAGACTGCAGAGCTCCAAAGAAACAAAGAGATGGATAACAGGAGAAAAATCAAGGAGCAAATGTAATAGGTGATGTGTTACAAGATGCTTTGATTCTTTCCGTAGACAATATTTTCAAGTCTTGGGTAGTAGATTTAGGGGCTTCATTTCATGCCACACCCCACAAGAAACATTTTCTAGATTATGTTAAGGGTGATTTTGGACAGGTTCATTTGGGTGATGATGCACCATGAAAATTTGTTGGAATGGGAAAGGTAAAAATAAAGAAAAGGAATGGAAACTAATGGTTGTTGAAAGAGGTAAGACATGTTCCATATCTAAGGAAAAAATTAATTTCAATAGGGTAGTTGACAAGTGAAGGTTGTATATCCATATTTACAGATAATGTAACGCCCCCATTCCGGGCCGGGCAGGCGCTACTTCATGGAATAACAATCTCATACTTAATTCTATATATAAGACATGCACTTAAGCAAATGAAACACATTTAAACTCAGAGTAACCATAAGAATTACTACTTATTATAAATAATCAATGGCTTTAACATTACTTTGTATGCACAGTAGAATACATGATAAATATAAATACACAGACATGCAGAAACGTAATTAAAACATCATCTGGTACTTATCTTTGAAACTGTGGTAATTCCACCAACCAGGTGTAGGCCTTCCACGAACCTCCCAGCCTTATACCACACTACTCATCAAGCTCAGCAGTAGGTCACCCCCGAGCTAGGACTAAGATCCACCCCCAAGGCAAGGAATCCTAGGCTAGGCTGAGGTTACAGGGTAAACACACAGTCACAAGGAAGGAATTCTCTTCCAGGAACCACTCATACTCAATGTTCACAGACTCTCCTTCCCCACATGCCTGCTCCACCCCAGGAGTATACACCTTCTCTGTCACCTAGACAGTCCTTCGACTGCTAACCCCCCTTGCCTTGGGTTTCAACAATAGACCGGACCGGAAGTCTCCGAGATCTGTGGCAGCTATAGGGCTCCTTCTAGGAGTTCTCTCCTTCCTCTATGCACTCTGTCACCTGGAGAGAGTCACTCACAGGCCCAACAATCTGTTCTTCCAACTTCACCACCTCTCTCACCTGGAGAGAGTGTTGTACTAACTGACCAACAAGCCACATAGGATCAAACACTACACATCCACCACAATCAATGGGAATCTAGACACGAACACCCTAGGACAACTACAGATAGGTGCAACAGCATAACCAGGCATAGAAGGGACGAGACACTTCCGTTTTCTCAATTTGGCAACATGGGATAGACTCACACTCTGGATTCTCAGGGATGAATGACGATTTGTCCACACAGGGGTCAATTCAGACTCCATGGTTTAGAACAGAGAAGGGGTGTACCGGATTTCTAGAACAAACACAAACTTTTTCCCAAAATCAACACAGGCTTCTGGTTCAGGGGATGTATGATTCATAAGATGCACGAGGTCTCTTGCCGAGGTCGGATCGGTTCACACTCAGACGGTCTGGTAGAATGGAGGCGCCCCCCACCACGGCTCATCTCAACCATTTTATTTGCATGGGCTTGGGTTGACACTTGTCACCCATGAAAATTCATGCTTCCATTAGCGTGCATTCCTCCCACCATTTGGAAGTCACATGTCATTCCAAAAGAACTTAGGATAACAACATATTATTCACATGTCTTTTTGGAATAATATTAAAATAATATTACCAAGACTTAAGCCCTTAGGTTTAGACCCTACGCTCCACACTTAGCCCCCTTTTCCCACCTTCCATCCCCTAATCCCTTGCCCACTCTGTGGAATCTTAGTCCCCCATCACTCATCCATCGTGTCTGCCTGCACGCGGAAGTGTTTATATTTTTATTAATGTTTTGCATAGATACATGTACAACATCAGGCTCTTGCTCTTCAACACTCAGGCTCTCCAGCCTAACAATCACATAAGCCCACCAAATTATATAAAATTGGCTCACCAGCCTATAAAACATTTTTACAACTCATTTTGTAAACAAGATTTACAACTGGGCTCGGCCTTGGGGACATTACAATCCCCCTCCCCTTATTTCTACACTATCCTCGGTGCAACTTTACACAGCATCTGCAAGCTTTTCAAATTTTTCAAAAAGATGCAGGTACTCTGCCCGCATAACATCTTCATGCTCCCATGTTGCATCCTCAGGACGGTACCAGGTCCAATGGACCTTTAAAAGCTTTATAGCTTGATTTCGGAGTTGTTTTATTTTCCTGTCCAATATGTGCACAGGATGAAATTACAAGAGACCTTCTGGTTCCACCTGAATCACATTCCATTCAATAACATGATTAGCATCAGGTATATATTTCTTAAGCACTGAAAAATGAAACACATTATGTATAGTCATAGATGCAATTAATGCAAGCATGTATGCAACTGGCCCAATCCTTTTCAGTATTTCAAATGGCCCACAAAATCTTGCTGCCAACTTGGTGCAACTTCCCAACTTCAGGGAACTCCTGTTAGTTTTCACTTTCAGGAAAACATGATCACCCACTTTGAATTCTCGGTGGGTTCTGTTCTTATCAGCATAAATTTTCTGCTTGTCCTGGGCAGTTTTCAAATTCTGTTTAATTTTTATCATTTGGTCCTCCATCTCCTTGAGCAACTCTGGCCCAACTACTACTTTGTTAGCTGGATTATCCTAGCTCACTGGAGTTTTGCACTTTCTTCCATAAAGTGCTTCAAATGGGCTCATCTTCAACGATGCATGATACCCATTATTGTAGGCGAATTCTACCAAATGAAGGTAGTCTTCCCATATTGACGGTTTGTCCATCACATACATTCTCAGCATGTCGTCTATTACTCTATTCACCCTCTCTGTCTGTCCATCATACTCGGGATGATACGCTGTACTAAAATTCAGATTCGTTCTGAATCCTTTGAACAGTCCTTTCCAGAAATTCGAGGTGAATTTCGGGTCCCTATCAGACACAATTGTTTTAGGAATTCTGTGCAAGCGTGCCACTTCTTTTAAGAAGATATCAACAACATATTTTTCCTTGTGAGTGGTTTTCAGTGGAATAAAATGGGCAGCTTTTGTAAGCTTGTCCACCACAACCATGATCGAATCATGTTGCTTGCTTTTTCTGGGAAATCCTATAATAAAATCCATGGTCACCACTTCCCACTTCCATTCAGGAATGGGTAAAGGTTGCATCAACCCTGCTAGGTGCCTATGCTCAATATTAACTTTCTGGCATTCCATACATCTGGTGATGTATTCAACGATCTCCCTCTTCAAACCCGGCCAAAAGTAATGGCTTTTGACTACTACCACAATCTTCTGATATCCAGGGTGTCCAACATACGTCACATTATGCATTTCTTTTAGAATCGCAAGTTTCAATTCCTGGACATTGGGTACATACACTCTGTCTTTATACAGAAGTAATCCATTAGCTTCCAAGGTGTAACTTTCCTTTTTCTGTGGTATCTCACGCTGCTGCAGCTTTGCTACTAAGTCTCTCTACTACAAATCCACATTTGCAGCTTCCAAAATTCTACCCTTGATATCATTCCTGTACATGCTAATGGCTGAAGTATGTAAATCATACACTTTTATGTTGAGTGCATCAGCCACTTTGTTTTCCTTCCCCTTGATATGCTTGATATAAAAGTCATATTCGCATAGAAATTCCAACCACCTACTTTGTCTAGCATTTAAAGTCGGCTGACCAAATAAATATTTCAGACCATTGTGGTATGTTCTCAATTCGAATCTCCTTCCCATGAGGTAATGTCTTCATTTCCTCAGAGCGTGGACGATTTCTGCCAGCTCCAAATCATGAGTGGCATAATTATTTTCATGCTCTTTCAACTTCCTGGACTCATAACAGATTACAAATCCATCTTTGCTGAGAAATCCTCCCAACCCTTCCTTACATGCATCTGTGCACACCATGAAATCCATATTTGGATCTGCAATCCTCAAGATTGGAGCGGTGGTTAACAACTGCTTCAATCGCTGGAAACCTTTCTCACACTCTTCAGTCCACTAAAACGTTTTCTCCTTCCTTTGCAAAGAAGTGATAGGGTGAGCTATCTTTGAGAACCCTGTTATAAACCTTTTGTAGTAGCCCGCCAGACCCATAAAGGATCTTACTTCCACCACATTCCTTGGCGCTGACCATTCTTGGATGGCCTCAACCTTCTCAAGATCCACAACGATCCCTTCTTCTGAAATAATGTGCCCCAAGTAATGGATCTGCCTTTGGTAAAATGAGCATTTGCTCAATTTGGCATACAGTTGGTGTCCTCTCAACACTTGTATCACCAGTCTCAAGTGTTGTTCATTCTCTTCCTCTGACTTGGAATACACCAAGATGTCATCCAGGAATACTATGACAAACTTGTCTAAATAGTCCCTGAATACACCATTCATCAAGCACATAAAAACAGCAGGTGCGTTTGACAGTCCAAACGACACCACTATGAACTCATAATGACTATACCTTGTTCTAAAGGTAGTCTTGCTGATGTCCTCATCCTTTATTCTTACCTGGTGATATCCTGATTTGAGATCTATCTTTGAAAATATTTTCGCACCCTCCAACTGATCGAAAACATCATCGATCCTCGACAGAGGATACTTGTTCTTGACAGTTACCTTATTCAACTGTTGGAAATCAATGCACAGCCTCAATGTCCCATCCTTCTTATTCATGAACAGGATCGGGGAACCCCAAGGTGACATGCTGGGGTGAATGTACCCCATTTTTACAATCTCTTCAAGCTGCAATTGCAACTCTTTCAGCTCTGGCGTACTCATTCTATATGGAGCTTTCGACACTGGAGCTGCTCCACGCATCAAATTTTTATAAAAATCGATGTCTCTCTTCGGAGGTAGTCTAGGTACCTCTTGAAATACATATTTGAACTCAGTGAGTGCCTCATGGTATTCAATACTTGAGACTTCATCTCTAGATGCTCCCTCCACATGGGCTGCAAATAATTGACAAACTTTTCTGTAGCACTTCTTCAGCTGCATGGCTGATATTTCTCTAACAACCACAACTCTAGGAATCCTTGGACTGTTTCCTGATTCCCCTCCTCATCCAGGCATGTAAACCTCTTGTTACGATAGTCCAGGAGGGCATGGTGCTGGTCCAACCAGTCCATTCCAATTAAACAGTCATAAGATCCTAAAGGTAGAATATTCAATTCATCCTTCATGCTCAGTCCTTTCATGTCCACAGGATAGGACTTCACCAACTCAACGACTTTCCTCTTGGTTCCTATATCCAACTACACTAACCAAGACTTTTCATGTTTGCTTCTTGATAAATGCAAACTTTCCACCACCCTAGGATCTACATAACTATGGCTAGCCCCTGAATCGATTAAAATACTAAATGGTCGGTTGTTAATCACACCTTCCACTTCAATCATGTGCGATTGAAATTATGCTTGCTTGTTGTCCAGGGCTGCGTAGATCCTTGGCATTTTTTTGTCCATATCCTCCATTGTTTCAACTTGCTGAACATTGTGGATGGTTCTCGCTTTATATTTTCTGTGGGGGCAGTATCGGTACCTATGGTTTCCTTTACAGCCCCAACACTCCATAGGTGGTGGTATAGGCATTTTTTCATCCACTTCAGCCTTCCTGGGCTCCCTAAAGGATGGCTATCCCTGAGGACTATTTTTGAAAAATGGAGGCTTGTTTCCCTTCAGCCTCTTCTCTTTCCTGAACTTCTTTTGATCATCCCAAGCCTTCTAAAAAGTAGGCCTTTCTCTTTGTTGTTCATACAAGCATTTTTCCCTTCTTATTGTTTCTTCCATAGTCTTGGGATCATCATACTAGATCTTGTCACTAATGGAAGGTGGTAGTCCACTCAGATATCTATAAATCTTGACAGCCTCATCTTTGATGAATGGAACATACTTCAGTAGTTCCAAAAACCTTCGTTCGTATTCATCAATGGTCATGCTGCCTATCTTGAGTTCGAAGAACTCTTTCATCTTTATGTCATAGTATCTTTTAGTCAGGTATTTCTTCTCGAAATACCCCTTGAAATCCTTCCAAGTGACATCTTTCTCTCTGATGTGTTGCACCTGCACAAACTGATCCCACCACATGGATGCTTTTCCTTTCAATTGATACATCGCAATTCTTCCTTATGCATGAGTGGAATAATTCTGCAGTTGGAAATATTTCCTCATTCCAAGCAACCAGGTTTCAACATCTTCCTCCTTCTTATGTTCTCCATCGAACGTTGGAGGCTTGATATTGTTCATCTCTCCCTTCAATTCATCCACTCCAGATCTTCGGTGTTTTCTGGTAGGGGACGGGCTTGACCTACTGCGTGCCTCCCTACTGGAATTCTTTGGGGAGTGACGATGATGTCTGCTACCACTCCTCAATCTTCTTCTCCTCTCAGGGGTTCTGACACTTTTTTATCTTCTTTCCCTCTTAGGGGTCCTGTGACTCTCTGTCTTGCTTGAGTCACTCCCCTTCTCCAATTTCCTTTCTATTCTTTCCAGGCTCTTCAACATTTTTAGGTTGAATTCACCATGTTGATCCCTGACCCTCATGACCTTCTGGCTATCATCTCGGCAAGCCTGGGCATCTTTTTGCAATCTTTCAATGAGTTTCATCATATGTTCTTCCTTATCCATCTCTTTTCCATGCCCATTAGAGTTTGATCCTTCGATTCCAAAGTTGACATCCCTTCCTACCCTTTCATCCTTTGTTTTGGAGGCAATCAGTACCTCTTCCATTTGTATACTCGGTTGTCCTGACACCCGTTGAACTCTGCACACACAACGTGTAGTCAACCAGAGTTTGTTAGGCCTTATCCCTTAATAAAAACCACAACATTCACTAACCAACATGAATAAGAAAATGTTTCAAATTCACTAAGTTTTCTGAGACCTGCTTGGCTCTGCAAATTTTTGAGACTTCGGTTTTTGGGGTTTTTGTCCACGAGGATCCAATAGTTAAATCCTCGACAGTTCTTATGTCCTTCGAAAATTTCAGGATTTCAGAACTTCGAGGTTTCGGGTTTCGGGTTTCGGGGTTTTTGGTCCTCGGAGGTTCTCTCCCTCGCTTCCCTCTTCAACTCCTGACTCCCGAACTTCCAACCTCTCTTCCCCCTGGGCCCACATCATAGCTTTCGCCAACCCCGGTGGTGTGTGGTACGTTCAGGATGGTCCACATCACCTTCAATGATGTCATCAGGCCCACCATTCTCGCTTGTCTTCTCGACTCACTGGCATGTAGTGCAAACCCATGTGTCCACGTCCATTCCAAGGAAATCCAACGGTTAGACTTCTCTCATATATACGACACAGATATTTTCGGTGTTTCAAGGTTTCAGGCATCATGAGTTCGTGCATCCCCACATCTCGAACTTCTAGTTGCCGAAATTCCGAAATTACTGTCTACTCTTCCACTTGATCCAACGGTCAAGTTCCTCTCTTATGATCTATGGTGTAGATCGTTTCATAATTTCAGGTTTTTCTATTTCGCAACTTGCGAAAACAAGGTTCTTTCCCTTTGGTTTCTCGGGTTCCGAAACGCCATTCGACAACCATGTGTTCCCCCCGATGGACGGCCCCGACAAATTTGGAATTTTGCGTATCGCGATTTCCACGTTCCCGTGCAACTCGAAAGGGTTTTTAAACCCTGAGCACATTTTCCATATCTGACGGTCATGAGGGTTCTCCTTTTCCCTGAACAGATCTTATGGCTCCAACACTTCTGGTGTGGAGTCCTCTCTCCATGTGGCTAGATGCCACCTCGACTGTGGTTTCATAACATCAATATACCTCTTGAGCTTGGTAACACGGTCAAGTAACTCCTTAACACTCAAGAGCATTCAAAGGTCTGAAATTGTCCCTCTAGACACAATTTCTCCTCAAACCCTCGGTCCAAAGGCCACTTTACTGGCCCATCTAGGTTCAACGTCGAAACCTTGGCTCTGATACCAAACTGTAACACCCCCATTCTAGGCTGGGCAGGCGCTACTTCGTAGAATACCAATCTCATACTTAATTCTATATATAAGACATGCATTTAAGCAAATGAAACACATTTAAACTCAGAGTAACCATAAGTATTACTACTTATTATAAATAATCAATGGCTTTAACATTACTTTGTATGAACAACAAAATACATGATAAATATAAATACACAAACATGCATAAATGTAATTAAAACATCATCTGGTACTTATATTTGAAATGGTGGTAATTCCACCAACCAGGTGCAGGCCTTCCATGAACCTCCCAACCTTAGACCACACTACTCATCAAGCTCAGAAGTGGGTCACCCCTGAGCTGGGACTAAGAACCACCCCCAAGGCAAAGAATCCTAGGCTAGGCTGAGGTTACAGGGTAAACACACAGTCACAAGGAAGGAATTCTCTTCCAGGACCACTCATACTCACTGCTCACAGAATCTCCTTCCCCACATGCCTGCTCCACCCCAGGAGTATACACCTTCTCTGTCACCTAGACATTCCTTTGGCTGCTAACCTCCCTTGCCTTGGGTTTTAGAAATAGACTGGACTAGAAGTCTCCGAGCTCTGTGGTAGCTACAGGGTTCCTTCCAGGAGTTCTCTCCTTCCTCTGCGCACTCTCTCACCTGGAGAGAGTCGCTCACATGCCCAACAACCTATTCTTCCAACTTCACCACCTCTCTCACCTGGAGAGAGTGTTGTACTAACTAGCCAACAAGACACATAGGATCAAACACTACACATCCACCAAAATCAATGGGAATCTAGATATGAACACCCCAGGATAGCTACAGATAGGTGCAACAACATAACCAGGCTTAGCAGGGACGGGACACTTCTGTTTTCTCAATCTGGTAGCATGGGATAGACTCACACTCTGTATTCTTAGGGATGCGTGACGAGTTGTCCACGCAGGGGTCGATTCAGACTCCACAGTTTAGAATAGAGAAGGGGTGTACTGGCTTTCCAGAACAAACACAAAATTTTTCCCAAAATCAACACAGGCTTCTGGTTCAGGGGATGTATTGTTCATAAGATGCACGAGGTCTCTTGCTAAGATCAGATCGATTCATTCTCATATGGTCGGGTAGAATGGAGGCGGACCCCCACCATGACACATCTCAACTATTTTATTTGCATGGGCTTGGGTTGACACTAGTCACCCATGAAGCTGCATGCTTCCATCAACATGCGTTCCTCCCACCATTTGGAAGTCACATGTCATTCCAAAAGAACTTAGGATAGCAACATATTATTCACATGTCTTTTTGGAATAATATTAAAATATTATTCCCAAGACTTAAGCCCTTAGGTTTAGCCCCTATGCTCCACACTTAGCCCACTTTTCCCACCTTCCAGCCCCTAATACCTTGCCCACTCTATGGAATCTTAGTCCCCCGTCACTCATCCATCGTGTCGGCTTGCACGCGGCGGTGTTTATATTTTTATTAATGTTCTGCATAGATACATGTACAACATCAAGCTCTTTCTCTTCAACACTCAGGCTCTCTAGCCTAACAATCACATAATCCCACCAGCTTATATAAACTTGTCTCACTAGCCTATAAAATGTTTTTACAACTCATTTCGTAAACAAGATTTACAATTGGGTTCAGCCTTGGGGACATTATAGATAAGGTGTGGAAGGTCACCAAAGGATCATTGGTGATAGAAAAAGGAGAGAAGGTAGGTACATTGTATTTATGTACTGGTAATACTGACTCTTCTACCTTTTTAGATTCTACGGGAGTGGATACAACACTGTAGCATCATAGGCTTGGACACATGAGTGAGAATGGGATGCAAATACTTCACAAAATAATTTTGTTTCTAGGTCTTAAACAAATTGATTTGGATTTATGTGACCACTGTGTTTATGGAAAACATAAGAGAGTCATATTTCTCAGAGTTGGAAAAGAAAAGAAGAGTGAAAGGTTAGAGATTTTGTATACAGATGTATGGGAACTAACTCAGGTATCATATCTTGGTGGCTCTCATTATTATGTTACTTTTATTGATGATGCAACTAGAAAAACTTGGGTTTATTGCATTCAACAAAAATCTGATGTTTTTGACACTTTTAAGAAATGGAAAGATTTGGTTGAGAATGAGACAGGAAAAAGGTTGAAGTGTCTCAGATCAGACAATGGAGGTGAATATTGCAACAAGGATTTTGATGATTACTATTAATACCATGGGATTCGTAGAGAGAAAATAGTTCCAGGAACACTACAAGAAAATGGTGTGTCAGAAAGGATGAACAGGACAATCATGGAGCATGCGAGGAGTATGAGATTGCATGTTGGGCTTCCCTTACAGTTTTGGGTAGATGTTGTAAATATTGTTGTTTAATTAATAAACATAGGACCTTTAAGATCCTTCGATGGTGGAATTCCAGAGGAGGCATGAACAGGTAAAAAGGTAAACTATTCCTTTTTGAATACTTTCGGTTGTGAAGCATTTGTACATATTAATAAAGAAAATAGAACAAAGCTTTAGGCAAAATCCAAGAAGTGTGCCTTTATTGGATACGGTGTTAATGATTTTGGTTATATCTTATGGGATTATGAAAATCACAAAATCATTAGGAGTAGAGATGTTATATTCAATGAGAAGATCATGTACAAAGATCAGTTGCAGGAAAATAAACATGAAAAATAAAAACTAGAATACACAGTGCTTGATGAGACCATTGAAAAAGAAATTCCAAAGGTACCAGAAAATCAAAATGTACAACAACAAGAGAAACAAGTACCTCAAACTCCTACAAGTGTTGTTAGAATATCTACTAGGTTAAGTAGACCCCCTGAATGATACTCTCCTTCATTGTATTATTTATTGTTGACTGATTCCGGTGAACCAAAATGTTATGAAGAGGCAATGCAGGTAGACACTAAAAATAAGTGGGAGAAAGGCATGAAAGAGGAAATGGATTCCTTGGTAAATAACCAGACTTGGGACTTGGTTCAGTTGCCTGTAAGAAAAAGAGCATTGCAGAATAAATGGGTTTACAAGTTGAAGGAAGAAGATGGAGGAAAAAAGTGGTACAAGGATAGACTTGTTGTAAAGGGGGTTGCACAAAATAAAGGTATATATTTTGATGAAATATTTTCTCCTATTGTTAAGATGACTTCAATTAGGACTATTTTAAGTCTTGTGGCAGTAGAAGATTTGCATCTTGAATAGTTAGATGTAAAAACAATTTTTCTCCATGGGGATTTGGATGAAGAGATTTATATGCAACAACCACAGGGGTATGAGGTCAAAGGGAAAGAAAATTTGGTATGCAGGTTGAAGAAGATCTTGTATGGACTAAAGAAACTTCAAAGGCAATGGTATTTGAAGTTTGACAAGTTTATGATTGAACAAGGTTATAGTAGATGTCATTATAATGAGTGTGTTTATTTTAAAAGGATGGAAAAAGGAAGATATATTATCTTTCTATTGTATGTAGACAACATTTGTTGCAGGGTCTAATATGCAGGATATAAATGTGCTCAAGAAGAAATTAGCTAATTCATTTGTGATGAATGATTTGGGTGTTGCAAAGAAAAACCTTGGTATGAGAATAACAAGAGACAGGAACAAACACAAATTGGCATTGTCTCAGGGTGAGTACATAGAGAAGGTGTTGGATAGGTTTATAATGCATAATGCAAAACCAATTATTACACCTTTGGCCAGCCATTTCAAATTAACCAAGGAAATGTGTACCAAGACACAAGAGGAGATAGAATACATGTCCAGGGTCCCTTATTCATCAACAATTGGCATCTTGATGTATGCGATGGTTTGCACAAGACCAGTGTTGAGAACCAAATATCAATATATCATAGAAAAACCTCAGAATAAGTACTTAACGCCTTGAAAAAGAGAGAATTCCATATAATAAGCCTCATCGAGGGAGCAACCTTCTTTTACCCAGATGATTCCAAATGAAAATTTATCCTTGGTAAATATAGGAGATTAGGAGGTATAATTACAACTAATGGAATAAAGCCAGCATAAATAAAATAACATTACTAATGTAATATGCCCCAATTAAGGGGTAATGAGCCAATATTAGGGCTTAACATGCCCCTCCCTTTGAGACAAGTGTTTTCTGCAATGCTTGAGTAACTCTGGATGCTTCTATATAAAATACTCATCTTACTAAGTGGAATCTTCAATGGGTAGTTTCCTCCATTTAATGAGATACTCTGAAATGGATCTATTCCTCAGCTGGCGAATTCTTGTGTCAGTGATGGCTTCAGGATCCAATATGATTTTTCCTTTCTCGTCAAGTTTTGGAAATATATTTTGAACTGGGATCTTGTCACCTATAACCTTCTTTAAGCATGAAACATGGAAAATTGGGTGTACTCGTGAAGATGCAAGTGTTATCACTCCAAGAAACTCTTTGAGGTTGTAGGTCAAAGATGCTTAGTAACTTAAAGTAAACTTGTTTTTTTGTTTTTGTGTGTGTGGATCAATGGGATAACTCAACTACAGTATG
>SNQJ01S0118638.1:0-27486 GCA_010110895.2 Picea sitchensis
AAAAAAGGTTTTTCGAAATTTTGGAGACCAGATTGTCACGAAAGTGTAACCCACCTTCGTGATTCCACCCAAGAACAAAAGCAATATATGAGAGACTACGCCCTAGTAGGAAAATTCCTAGGGCTCTGGCCTTCAGAATGGGATCTGATCAAATGGATACAACATTGGTGGAAGCCAAAAGGACACTATGAACTGCAACTGGGATCCAAGGGCTTCTTCACAATCATTCTGCATAACCTCGAGGATCGCAATCACATTTTTGATGGAGGGCCTTACTTCTACAACTCAGCCGGACTCTTCTTGAGATTCTAGACCGAGAAGTTCAACCCTGAAAAGGAAGATTTCGCGCATGCACCAGTATGGATTAGACTATACTCTCTTCCCCAGGAATTCTGGCTGGAACAGGTCTTGGCCGGTATAGGTAACACCATCGGAATCTATGTTAAGTCTTCAGAGGCCACCAAGCAGAGGCGATACACCTCCTATCCGCACATTTGCGTATACCTGAACATAGCCAAGCCACTCCCGGGATCCATAATTCTCGAATACCATGACGAGGATTGGACCCAAACCATCAACTATGAACACATCCCATTTAGATGCAGGAAATGTCACGAGCACGGACATCTCTTTAGAGAATGCCCCCTCAATGCTACTCACAAAGAGGGGAACCCATAGGTCAGCAAAGACAAGGATGAATTTGCTCAACCAGTAGGAAAAAGAAGACAAGGAGGACGGAAGCAGCCAGCCCAAGTAAGTAAGGATCCTTCCACTAGTAATAAATATGCAATACTACAAGATCAACCAGAGAATCCATTAACCTCCATAAACCCCAATGATCTCCATGAAGAAAACACTCCCCAACATATGAGCCCAAGGAGAGAATGACCAATACAAGAGAAGGAACCATATCACTCATCTCTAGACCCTGCTGTCAGCCAGCAAGACCATTTGGAGATAGAGGATGGCGACACTGAAATGGAGCTAGAAGAGCAAGAATTAGTTGGGGTCGATCTAGAGCACCTCGAACACGCCTATAGACATCAAAAACTATACACCATACCTAGGGATCAATTACAGAAGGTGCACAAGGTATTCCTTAACTCCTCAGCTGGATCCATAGCTCTATCCAACAAGGGTCTGGGAATACAGGGCAATCAGTCAAAGAGTCAGAGAAAAACTCAGAAAGATGAAAAGAAAAGAGGAAGGAAGTCAACCAACAAGCTCATACAATAAATAGGTCACTTCATGGTGAACTCCGGTCAAATCCACCTCATCTCGGACAGCTTTCCCCCTCTCTCCACCTCCTCGTCCTCATGAAGATTATCTCCTGGAATATAAGAGGCCTCAATGGACATAGCAAGTAAAAAATGCTACGAGATCTAATCTTTGCAGAAAAACCGGACATAATATTACTTCAGGAAACAAAATGCACAACTGAAGATATTGATAGGCTACTCCCCTACTGTTGGAAGCAAGGGGAAGCAGTTTCTACTGCAGCCATAGGTACAGCTGGAGGACTAGCTATCCTCTGGAACACCAACTCAACGCTTATGGAAAACTTTGTCACTACCAAATGGTCCATCACTGCAGACTATAGGCTCATTGGCTCTAACAAACCTGGACACCTGACCAATGTCTACGGGCCAGCCAATCCCAGGGATAAGCAAGCATTTCTTAGGAACTTGGATTACCTCTCCACCTTAACTCGACACAACAGATGGATTATCGGAGGATATTATAATCTCATACGCAACCTGGATGAAAAAAAGGGGGATCAAGACGCCTAGATCAGGACTGCACTGACTTCAATAGCCTCATTAACAACCTTAACCTCATCGACCTGGAAACCATCAATGGCATCCATACCTAGACAAATAGAAGAACCGGATTACATCAAATCACCTGCAGGCTAGATCATTTTCTCATTTCTGACTCCCTTATGCTGGAAGGGACAGCTCTGGAAGCAAGCATTTTGGATTTCCCTGGTTCGAATCACTGGCCCATTCAGCTATGGCTAGAGGTGCCAGCCACTCCAAGGAAAAAACCCTTCAAGTTTGAACAGTTTTGGCTCAACCACCCAAATTTCCAAGCAAAGATCTAGGATTGGTGGAGGGAGGCAGAGGTCCCCCGCAGCTCCAAGATGTACAGATTTCAGCAAAGGCTAAAGAACCTCAAGCAAATACTCAGACTTTGGAATAAGAAAACCTTCGAAAATATCTTCGATTCCCAAAAGCAACTGTCAGAACAAATGGACACGATTCCAAACCAGATATGGCTTCAAGGGATAACGGACGAGCTTAAAACCTAGGAAGCAAAAGTAAATCAACAGTTGGAGGCCAGAAAAGGACAAGAAGAGATTATGTGGAAACAGAAATCTCGCATCCAATGGCTCAAGGAGGGGGACTGAAATACCAAATTCTTTCACAGAACCACCATTCACCACCATCATATCAATAAAATAACATAGTTAACCTCCACCAATGGCGAGCCTATCCACTCCCATGAAGATCTGGAGAAGACATTGATAGACTATTACAAATATCTCCTCACAGAACCACTCCCGGACAGTTCTGAGGCCATAGCCAAGGTCACGTAGCATGTGCCCTCCCTTGTCACTCTAGAGAAAAACTCAGCCCTACTCCATCCCATTGTTATTGAGGAGGTGGATCAAGTGCTTCAGGACACCCCCAAGTGCAAGGCTCTCGACCCCGATGGCTTCACCAACGATTTTTTTCACCATTGTTGGCCAATGATCAGGGTAGATGTGTGGGAAATCATTGAAGACTCTCGATTCACAGGACAAGTCCTCCAGTCTCTCAATGCAACTTTCCTTACCCTCATCCCCAAAGTGGGGCAGGCCTACCATCCTAAGCAGTTCAGGCCCATATCTCTTTGCAACGTCATCTATAAATTCCTAACCAAAGTTATTGTATGAAGACTCAAGCCCATCCTACCAACGATCATCTCTCCGGAGCAATCGGGCTATGTTGAAGGCAGACAAATCCTGAACAGCATCATCCTAGCTCATGAAGTGATTCACTCTTTGTAGAAGACCAGAACGCCAGGTATGCTTCTTAAACTAGACCTTTCTAAAGCCTTCGATAAGTTAAGCTGGGACTATATGCGGGAAATGCTCCTTGCCTTTGGTTTCGACAAGCTCTGGGTGGATTGGATTCTGAATCTAACCTCCTCGTCTTTTTTCTCCATCCTCATCAATGGAGTTCCCTCTCGTCCTTTCTCCCCTTCCAGAGGAATTAGACAAGGAGACCCTCTTTCCCCTTTCCTCTTCATCATTATGGTCGAGGGTCTTAGCCACTCCATTCCCACAGCCATCGCAAGCAATATGTTGACAGGTCTACCTCTGCATGGTATCTCCCCCCCTATCTCGCATAGCCAATTTGTGGACAACACTCTAATGATGGGCACCCCTACAACACACGAAGCTCAATCCCTCCTCTCAATCCTTCAAACCTTCTCTGAAGCCTCAGGACTGGATTGTAACAAAGACAAGTCTCAAATCTTCTTCTTCAATACGCCTCCTCTGATTCAACGTCATGTCTCTGATATCTTGGATTTCAATCGAAGCTCCCTTCCATCCAAATACCTTGGCATCCCCCTGAATAATAACGCCCTCAGAAACAACTCTTGGGAACATCTCCTCTCCTCCTTTACCAAAAGGTTGTCTTCTTGGACCTTCAGAGTACTAAACCTCCTTAGTCACCTCATTCTCCTTCAAGCCATTCTTCAAGCCCTCCCCATCTACACCTTCTCGGCTCTTGTTGCCCCAAATTTTGTCCTCACAACTATAAAAAGCTTACAGAGGAACTTCCTCTGGCAATGCCTCAACACAAGGAAGAAAATATCGTTGATCAGTTGGGACAAACTCTGCCAACCCAAAGCACAGGGAGGCCTTGGGCTACGGGACCCCTCCATCATGAATAAAGTCCTTAGCGCCAAGATTTGGTGGCGTTGGCTAAAAAATCCCAAGGATCTCTGGGCTAGGCTCTGGAGAAGGAAATATGCACCCGATATGGTGGAGAATAACTTAATTAGATGGAATGGGGACAACCCAGGATCCTTAATTTGGGCAGCAGCTAAGCATAATAGACATCTGGTAACCAAACATGCTTTCTGGGAAATCCGAAATGGGAAAACAACCCTCTTCTGGAAAGATTCCTGGCAGCAATGGCCAACTCTAGACCATGAGGATTGGGCTGAGATTATCAGCATCTAAGCTATACATGCAGGCCTGACAAAAGTCGTTGATTACTGGCAAGACAATCCTACAGAGGACACCTGGCGATGCTAACACGTAAACAAGGAACGCTTGAACCTGGAGGCACATGTGGATCTAAGACCCTGGCAGGAGGAAATGTCCAAAAGAAAAATCCCCAAACTCACAAGAGAGGATATCCTACGATGGGGATACTCGCCACGGGGCACCTTCAGCATACGAGAGGCCTATCTCATCAAAACTCACTCAGACCCTCTACCCACAAGGAAGGTGTGGAGCAAAATATGGGACCTTAAACATTGGCCTAAAATCACTATCTTCCTCTGGCTCGTCGCCCATTCGAGCATTCTCACCTGGGATAACCTCTCAAAAAGAGGATTTGTTGGCCCGTCTATCTGCATGCTCTGTGGAGAAGCAGCTGAAACCATGAATCATCTCCTCAACTCTTGCCCCTACACTGCTCAAATATGGGATCAAAGTGCGCTTATTATGCGCACCTCAGATCACAAAAGAGACAGCATCATTAATACAATTATGGACTGGAGGGACCAAGTGTTTCAATCTTCCCTTCTAAATCGTATTTGGCAACTTCTTCCAGGCTTCATTCTATGGCAGGTGTGGAAGGAAAGAAACAGAAGGCTTTTCAGGAATGATCACCTCCCGTGGCACCACTGTTGGAACCAATGTCGCCTCAACATTTTGGAAACTATCAACCTTCAGCATTGGACTGAAAAAGATCTAATTAGCAATCCCACAGAACTTCCGATCCTTCAGTACTAGAATCCCTCCCCAATTCTTCACCCACCTCCTCCCATTTCTCCTCCTCCCCCTCCAAGCATCCCCTCCTCTTGGACCCCCCCCAAGCGACTTCATCAAGCTCAACTTTGATGGAGCCTCCAAAGGCAACCCAGGAGCAACGGGATACGGAGTGGTCTTCCGCAACTACCTTGGACACATCCTTCTCATTAACAAAAGATCCCTTGGTCACACTATGAACAATGCAACGAAACTTTGGGGGCTCACCAGAGGACTGCAATTAGCCATTGAGAATAGCTTCACCAAGCTGATTGTCGAAGGAGATTCCCAAATCATTATCAATCTCTTCAGCAAAATCTTAAATGGAGAGGACCTGGAAAGAATCTCACCCAGCTGGAGACTCTCACATGGGCTAAAGACTATAGCAGATCTTTTGCAACCCAATCGGGCCTTTATACCTGCTCACATCAGGCGAAAGGCGAACCAAGTTGCAGATGAACTGGCTAATCTGGGGACTACTTGGGATGGACCAAATCTCCTTTGCAAAACTTCCCTCAACCTGCCCACCCTATTCTCCAGCAATGCATTCGTAAGGCTGCGGAAGTGGAAAAACCCCCAAATGGGGTGTTAATGCGGGCCACATGGCGAGAGGAGGAGGAAAGGTCAGGGCAGCGGGGCAGGGAGCCATGTGTCGGGCTCGTGCCAAATCCTGCCGCCTAGACCATGCATTTATTTGATTTTACGTCACCCGCTGCACCATTAACACTGGTGCGCTCGACTCCCATTACCGACTATACCATGGCTTCTCTACCTGCAGGTGAATTCAATCCCCGCTTGCTACCTGACCCTATCATCCCTCAGCTGCCCAAGTCTAGCTCACTCTGGTTTTTCATGGTGCTCGCAGCCTTCGGCCTTCTCCAGGCTCTACACATCCATCTGGGGCATTCGATTCAGTTCTTCCTTCCCTCTGAGCTCAGTATGTCTTGCCAAAGAGGGAGGCCAAGGAGAGGATCTCCATGGCATCCTCCTCAGCCCCATGTTTCTGTTTCTCCCCCTGGTTCGCCCTCCACGCACTCCTCGCAGCCTTTGTAGCTCGAGCTGGAACCTCTCGCCTCCTCCACCCCGCCTGCCTCCCGGTTTGAATGTCTGGTCATCACTGATAGCTCGTTGGGATCTCTTTCACGATTTCCCGCAACTCCACTGATTTCCCTAGCCAGTGGGCCTTCTTTTGCACCGACATTTTGCTCCTCCCGCCCACCCTTAGGGGCACCACCCTTTCTTCGAAATACTCGACACAGTACGTACTCGTCTACCAACTTCATCCCTGACTCGCAGCTAAAAGATAGTCTGGCCATCCTCTATGGGCTGGTCTTTGAGCTCCGGCAGGGATTGGAGGACCTCCAATTCCGACTGCAGCTTCTGGATGGGAAGACTTCAACCCTCCTTCAGATCTTGTCCACCTTCCAGGAAGTTTTCCACTCCACTCCAGAAGTTGAGGCATCAATAGAGGTGCCCCATGCAGAGGCCGTCGACAGGAATGAATAGGTGCAACAGCCAGAAGGGGACATCGTGGTGCAGGTCACGCACGGGGACATGGAGGCTGCGACGGCTACGGGCATCCATGCGCACAGTCCACCTAGAGACACCCTGCCAGCTGCCAACCTGGAAGGGGGCAACTTGGACGCTGATATGCAACTAGAAGGTAAAGGGACGCCCATCGAAGAGGAACCTTGGGACGCGGCCTATCAAGCCACCTAGCCAGGTTATTTGCCAAGTGTTTGACCCCACTGGGGATTTGTTTCTTTTTACTAGTTTATTTTCATAGCTGTAGCCAAGTCAAATCAGTTCTGTTTATCTAAGACTGTCAGACTGTAAACTGCTAGACTTACCCGGCTGGCTGAACTGGTTTCCCCTCTCTTGGGGCAGTTCGGTAACTACAACACGGTTGTTTTCAAGTTTCTGTAACTCTGGACTGGTTTTTTGAAGGCCCTTTTATATAAAATCTCTTATTTACAAAAAAAAAAAAATTCTCCCTTCTTTTGATCATTTATTTTACTCTTTGGCGTCCACATTTGTTTCATTAAAAGGTTCCCAACGACTTTTTACTTTTCTAATTTTTAATTTCAATTATAAATTTAATTTTGATTTTCTATTCCAATTTCAATTTTCAATAGTTTTACCCACATTCTTAATGACCATTCATTCATTTTAATTCTAATTTTAAATTTAAATTTAATTTTTTAAGAATTTGAGATTAAATTTTTTAATAATTTTACTCACAGTGATTTCTTCTCCTCCAATAGCTAGTTCTTGTTGTCTACCTTTATATCTACCCTTGAGAATACTCTTTTCTAATTATTAATATTTTCTTGTCCTTGATTATAGGTGTAGTGTCCACTCAAAGCGTTGGACGTTTCAAAAATATTTACACATTTCAATTCCATAAAATATCATAAAAATTATGATTAACTGTGAAAACATACATACTCAAATTTTACACTTGTTATCATACCAAGGGTTGATTGTTTTCTTTTTCTTTTTACATTACACCTCGATGGAGAATTTGTTAATGGAAGTAGAGAGGGTTTTCATGAAATCATGATAGAGGTATTTAATATTGTTCATGTATGCCAGGAGATTTAATTTACTATTTGAATACTTTGAGAAAATATCAAGTTTATTTTTGTCAAAAAGTAAGTGCCTTTGGTTATCAGAATTATCTTCAATGGGGATTTTGTGCATGACAAAGTTTAGAGTTGGGGTTAGAGGTCTATGATCGTAATAAAACTCATGGTCATTTAAAAGGTCAAAATTTACTATTTGGTTGTATATGAGGATATCTCATATCACATAATCCACAATATTTCTACCCAGCCCATGAATACAAGTCATCCAATTAGATTTCAGCCACTTCATTAAACCATTGCAAATTATTAGATCTTGAGAACTACAAAGCTTGATTAGCTCGGTACCAAATAAATTCTCGACCAAGTATTCAAAGTTATTTTTGTATATTTTAATTGAAACAAGGTCCTCATCTAGCCATAGAAGATTAGGGTTGGAATTATTTCTTAAAAGAATAGCTTGATTAGTTGCAATTATAGAATTAAAGTCTCATAGTAGGAGGATACTAACTTCATTTATCAGATTGTAGATATCTTGTTCTAAGCTTTTGTAGGGACAATTTTTATCTAGATGGTTTTTCTTCTAAAAGGTAGAATTAATATGTGAAAAATAACAAATTGCTATATAAATATTCCTAGTATTAATATATGAAATATCCATCCATATGTATTGATTGAGAAGAGTTTTCTTATGAAACGGAATTTGAGGAGAAATATTCATTTTTATGTAACAAGCTATGCCTCCAATCACTTTGCAGGAGGATTTCTTGTTCCATGCTAACCACCATACAAATCATTCTATGTTAGGGACCTTAGATTCTTCATGCTTCCAAGTTTCAACCAGAAATATAATATCAATTTCACTCGAGATCCAAATTAACATAGGCCCTTTTCTCCAGGGAAAGCCATGAGAGTTCCAAAAGAGGATATGGAGTGTCCCAAATTCATATTTATTATTATCTTTTTGGTCTCTATCCCTAATAATAGCTTTTTAATTTCCAATTATTTCCCATTTTCCTCCTTTCCTGGATCTTTTACCTTTTGAACTTCCTACCTTAATTCAACTTTGTCTTCTGGAATGAGGTCTCCATTTATAAATATTTATGACTCTTTTAAGCTTAGAGATTTACTAAGCATGCCATATTTGTGGTCATTAGAGCTTACCTTAACATAAATCAACATATTTTTATGTTCAATTATTTTGTCCAACCACTTTGCTTCTATGAGGCAATTTGTTTCAATTTGTGAATTATTTTTTAGTTCTTCCTTGACTATTACTACTATGTCCTCCTCGTTCTACTCTTTTATACCAAAAATTATGAGGTTCAGGGCTCTTTTGTTATGCTCATGGTCTAACTCTAGGAGCTTATTTATTTCCTCTTTGATGGGTTTGATATCTAATTTGCTTTCCAAACTATTTAGGGCCAAATTGTTTTTTAGGTTTTCTTCTAGTTCGTTAATCTTGTCCCTCATATTACAATTTTATTTGACCTCTCCTTTTTGGGTTGATTGTTTCTTTTCCTGGCTTTGTCTTTCCATTTCTTGTAATCTAACCTCCATTTTCTGCAACCTAAACTCCAACTCTAATATCATGTTGTCTATATGTATTTGAATCTGGTCTTCTAAGAATCTAAACTTATTATCAAGCATTGCTTCTAACTCTATTTGAAGTTTGACTTCTCTCTCTTATCTACATTTTTTTAATGATTCTATATGTTCATAGATATTATCTAAGGTTAATTTTCTAAGCCTCCCTTTTAGAGGTTTTGGTATCTGTGGTGAATTGCTCATATTGGAAAGTAAATGAAAAAAATAGGAATTACAAAAAGAACTTGTGCACTTGGTTCACAAATAGGCCACCATCAATATATATATATATATATATATCATGGGTTTGGATAATAGGTCAGGGTAATAGGTCACCACAAAAAATATATATGGGATTGAGCATAATTTGTATTAATGACCATGCAAAATTAAAAATAGACGTTAAAATGATGAATAAAATTAAAATGTACACTTCATGGATGATGCTTAATTTTCTAAAATAGTTGTATTTTGGCATGTAAAAAGGTAAATCGTTATTATTTATACAATAAATTTCAATTCTACGTGGAAATGTAAGTTGTGTCATTGTTTTTATAATAGTATTTTTTAAGTCGCATCTCTTTAATTTATAAGACTAACTTGTTTGTGAGATAAATGATTCCTTCCATAATTGTGTCGAGATGTGCTCTACAACCTAGTATGGTGGAGATGTTGTCATGTTACATTGTAACGTAACATTACATTAAAAAATTAAAACAATACAAGTTGGTTGTATTAGACTTTGAACAATCACATGTAAGTGTCAAGAACTGAAGGACACTTCCACACTAATCCTAGCGTAAGAGAAGAAGAATTTAATCAAGAACGCAAATGAATCAAGAAATCACACAATACACCGAGATTTTACCCCGGAAACCCTTAACCAAGAAAACCAACATTCCTTTTAGCGTTCTTCTCTCTTGTTGTCTTATTCATTCAAAATAAAAGATTACATGTCTAACCTTGGTCCACACCTAAGACACAATCGACATCCTACCTTCTTGCATAGGCAAGAATAGCCTTGTATCCAAATCGGCTTACATATACATGACCAAGAAACTAATTCTACACATGCATTCACCTGCATAAGTGTATTACAACATTAGCCTTTACGGCCTTACAACACGCCTCTGTATAGGATTTACAATAGGAAAAACCCTAAATATTGGCACCCAAAAATGATTACAGGTCCATGCATATCATTGGCTACAAATCCCACAAATCTCGGGATTCTGTTATAGTCGACTCCAAGTTGGGTTTAACAGTCGACCTCCATTCGGTCTCTAGTCGGTTGTCACATGCCCGCACGTCAACCTCTTGTCGGTTGAATTTTCATTGATATCTTCGACTTCGACTTTACCTGGTCAACTTCCTCGACCTTCGACTTTTTTCCAATCTACCTCGACTTCGAAAGTCAGTCGATTCACCTCGACTAGAATTTCACTGCAAATAATATAACAACACAACATTCTCCCACTTGTTGTATTATTTTTTGAAACAAGAGATTTCTGAACTTTCGCTCACAGACCTGGGGCAGCAATTTCCATTGCCTCTCTGCACCAAGAGAAATTCATAGCACTCACAGACTTGGTCAATGAGTCTGCTATGTTTTCCAACGTGTCTACTTTCTCCAGTAGCACCTTGTTACTTTCCACCATATCTCTTACAAAATGGTATTTTACATCAATGTGCTTAGTCTTTGAATGATAGGCAGGGTTCTTTGCCAGAAATATTGTGCTTTGACTGTCGCAACTTACCCTCATAGCTCTCTGCCCAAACCTGATTCCTGAACATAGCCTTTGAATCCATACTGCTTATTTTCTTCCATGAGTGGTTGCCATGTATTCATCTTCTATTGTCAACAAGGATACAACCTCTTGTCGCTTGCTCATCCAGCTTATTGCTCCACCGAACATCTTGAAGACATATTTGTTGGTCGACCTTCGTCAATCCATATCTCTAGCCCAATCAGCGTCAACAAATCCATGTACATCTAATTTACCACTGTCACCGCCAGGTCTTCCTTGGTATCATATAGCATAGTCCTTCGTGCCACACAAATACCTGAATACTCTCTTGAAAATTGTCCAGTGCTCCTTTCCAAGTGTCAACATGTACCTGCTCAACACTCCCACTGCATGGGAAATGTCTGGTTGAGTGCAGACCATCACATACATCAGATTACCAACCACACTTGCATAGGGAACACATGCCATCTCCTCTATTTCTTCCTATGTCTTTGGGCATTGCTCAGTAGTAAGCCTTAATCCCATAGGAATTGGCACCTTCATCGGTTTTCAATCTTGCATGTTGAATCATTTCAGAACTATTTCAATATACTTCATCTGATTCAACCAAAGATTTATAGTGGCCCGATCTCTCTTAATCTCCATTCCCAGAATGAAGTTAGTTGCACCGAGATCCTTCATGTCAAACTTGGAGGATAGTTGCTTATTCACCTCCTTTATTACATCCTTGTTGTTTCCAATCAACAACATGTCATCGACAAACAAATCTACATATATGAAATGCCACCTTCTTCCTTGGAATATATGAAGTGATCAATTTTGCTTCTCACAAATCCAAAACTAAGGATGTATGTGTCAAACTTGTTGTACCACATCCTTGGTGATTGCTTTAGACCATAAAGGGATCTTTTGAGTTTTCACACAAACTCTTGCTTTCCATTTACTACAAATCCTTTAGGTTGTTTCATGTAAATTTATTCTTCCAGGTCCCCATGTAGGAACGTTGTCTTCACATCCATATGTTATATCTCCAGATCAAATGTTGTAGCTAGAGACATTAGTACTCTAAGGGAAGTTAGTTTTGAAATAGGGGAAAAATAGAGACATTAGGACTCTAAGGGAAGTTGGGTTTTGAAATGGGAAAAATCTCAATCAAGTCAACTCCCTCGAATTTGGGATTGGGAGTATCCTTTCTCTACCGGTCGAGATTTTAACTTCTCAACTTGACCTGCGACATTTATCTTCTTCATGAATACCCACTTGCTACCAACGAGCTTTCTTCCACTAGGTAACTTGACTAAATCCCATGTCTCATTCTTGTACAAGGATTCCATCTCTTTGACCATGGCGTCCTTCCAGATTTTACTCTCTATCGATTCGACTACCTCACCAACCAACATGGGCTCATCATCGATGGGAGTTAACACGAATGCGGAATGGAATTCGACCGGACTATACCTTTCGACCGGTTTTCTTATTCTTTTTGACCTACTTACCATCGGGGTCAATTGTTCCACCTCTTCCTCAGATTCAGTTGACTCATCTGAATCATCTTCTTTGTTCCTCATTTCAAACCATACTATATCTGGATTATTCTCAGTCTGAACAACTTCCTCAAGCTCATACTTACCTTTGACTTCTTTGAAGACCACATCTCGACTGTAAATTGTTCTCCTTGGTGCATGATCTCATATCTTATATCCTTTCATCCCTTCTTTGTAACCAATAAAAATACATTTGACTTCCTTCTTGTCCAACTTTCTCCTCTTTTCCTTGGTAACATGCACAAATGCATCACAACCAAGCACTTTGAGATGTGCCACCGAAGGCTTCTTACCCAACCATACATCATTTGGAGTTGTGTCAACTAGCGTCGATGAAGGAGACATATTCACTAGATATATTGCAGTCTCGACAGCCTCCGCCCATAATTATTGTGCGAGCCCAACACCAATGAGCATGATCCTTGCTTTGTCCATCAATGTTTTGTTCATTCTCTCAACAACTCCATTTTAATGTGGGGTATATGGTGTGGTATTTTGGCGTGTTATGCCACACTGCTTACAAGACTGATCAAATTCATTTCCACTGAATTCACCACCATTGTCAGTTCTTAGCACTTTAATCCTCTTCTCTCTCTAGTTTTCCACAAGATCTTTAAACTCCTTAAATCTCTTGAAAACCTCTAATTTCTTCCTCAGGATATATATCCATGTCTTCCTGGAAAAATCATCTATGAAGGAGACATAGTATATGGATCCACCAAGTGAAGGCACTGTAATCGGGCCAAACACATCACTATGCACCAGTTCTAGAATCCCATTTTCCCTTGTCACTCCAGATGGAATCTCACCCGACTTTGTTTCCCATATATTAAATGTTCACAAAATTTGACTTTTAAACCACATTCAGGAAAACCTTCTACCATACCTTTGCTTTGCATAGCTTGAAGTCATTTTTCTCCAATGTGTCCCATCCTCTCATGCCATAACCCGATCGGGTCGAGTTCATCATGTATTGATGAGTCGATTTGAACTGACTTGGATCAAGTCGAGTCAAGTTGTGTCGACATCAAGTCAAGTCAATTCGCAGTCAAGTCGATTTTAGGAGCAACAATGTTGTTGCATCCAGTCGAGTCGACATTCCCTAACAGCTTGTACGTGTTGATGTTTGGTAGCTACGGGAGGAACCTTTTCCTCTTATGTAAACCTATCTTATATGTGGCAAGATTCTAGAAGTCCAGGAAGACCATTGAACAACAAGAAGTCTCTAGAAGAGAAGTTGTCTTACCCAGGAATTGATTAAAGGATCACCTAGAAATTAATTAAGTTAATTAAGACTCCCAGATGAGAAGTTGTCCCATGAAGAAGCGACTGGAAGATTATAAATAAGAGACATATTGGCTCATTTAGAGACACAACACACTCTCATTCTCTGAGGTAAAATGTGTGCAAGTTTGAGGAAGGAAGGGCGATGTAGTAGCCTACTCTTGGAGCTATTTTGGTGGTAATCTCTCTCTTGTGCATTATCTCTCCTAAAGGGTGCGCTGCTTTTGTGTGGTGCTACTGTAGTTGTGAAAGCTACTGCTAGGCTCTAGCCTTGTGTTAGATCTTGATTCTTGTCTGTAAATCTCTAAGGAGCTAGTGAATGGTTGGACTATGTGAAAGGAATTCATCTAAGAAAGGTTGTTGGGTTTTTCCCCCATTTGGGGTTTTCGTAGGATAAATCTCTTGTGTATTTTGTCTACTATTTATTTTGCTTCTATGGTATAATTATTAATGTTAAATAAGAAAAGAACTATACTTCTATATAAGTAAAGGAAAATCTAACAGGTTATGGTCCCACTCCACACTACCACAGCGTAGTAACTCTATCAAAATCATTGAGCACTAATCCCAAAGGCATTAGGACTATTCTTTACACAAGGCAACACTCACTTTGTAGATTGAAGAGCTTTGAAATTTTTGGAAATTTCTCAAGCTAGGGTTTCTATCAGCAAAATGTCTACCAGCATGAGAGTAGAAGACAAATTGGATGGAGCAAATAACTTCAGGTCATGGAAGCACAAATTTCTCCTCATTCTAGAAGAGAATGATCTATTGGATCACATAATGAAAGATCTTCTAGAACCTGAAGATAAAGAAGAAAAAGTGAAGTTCAAGAAGAATGAAGTCAATGCCAAGAGGATCTTAATAGATTCAATAAAGGATCACCTGATACACAATGTATCAAAACTGAAGACACCAAAGGAGATGTTTGATTCCCTAACCAGACTTTACAAAAGTAAGAATACCAGTCGAACCCTTACTTTGAGGCATCAACTCATAAACATAACAATGAACAAGTCAGAAACAATGATCAACTATTTTATGAAGATATCATAGATCGAGGATAAATTAGTAGCTATTGGAGATCCAGTATAAAATGCTAAACTTGTGACCACCACACTCAATGGATTCCCTCCCTCATGGGACCCATTCGTCCAAGGAATTTGCACAAGAAGGAAATTGCCAAGTTTGACAAGTTATGGTCATATTGCACTCGAGAGGAATCCAGGTTGATATCCAAGACACAAAAGACCAATGAGGATGAAAATCAAGCACTTAATGCCCAAGTTAAGAAGAGAAAGAAAAGGGAAGAAGGCAGCCCGAAGAATTCTAAGAGATCTCAATACAAGAAGGATGCATCAAAGATCAGATGCTACAGTTGCCAGAAGTTGGGACATTATGCCTTTCAATGTCCAGATAGAAATTAAAAGGAGAAGAAGAAACACCATGCACATGTAGCCGATGCATAAGAGAACTTAAAGGCATCAAAGGATGAAGAATTTTTCTTTTAGACAATGGTGTTTCCATGCATATGAACAATAGAAGGAAACTCAAGCAGGACAACAATGCCATAATCTAGGTTTTCATATCAGGTTTGATATTTTCATATTGTTGTTGCTTAAGTAAGTATTGTACCTAGGATAATAGTCTTTGCAGCTTTATTATTTGTTATTGCTATCAAATGTTCAGGTACACTTGAATATTGCCGATACGATTACCATTAAAATGGTCATTGTTCATTATTAATGATATACTTATCTGCGAGATGAAATTGATCTCCTCTAGGAGATGTTCTTAATTACTAACCATTCCATGGAGGTTACCATGGAAATGTTGTTCTTTCCTCTTGTTCTAGGAAGGTCACGGGTGATAGCTCTGAGAAGAGCTATGATGACGGTTGTAGGAGGCAACGATTTAGACAGTCTCTAGCCAAGACATAGAACTGTGTACACAAATGTACACACCCATGTGAAGAAGAAGAAAAAGAAGAGTATCTCTTATGGATATTGACTGTGAGGAGAAGAAGGCTCGAAATATGACCATACAATTCATTTGACCACTCTTCAGATCATCATGAATATTCAATAGTGCCAGAAGGGCCTACCTAGAAATGATGCAGTAAAACTAGCATGTTCTCGTGATACCTTACATAATGAAAAGGAGATACAGATACATGGCGTTGATAAGACATACTATGAAGAGAAGAATATGACTCCACTAGTGGTGAGGCAGGCGGTCCCACCAAGTACTAGCTTAGAAGGAGCTATATTTCATAGGGAGTCAACCTTTAGGATTCAGTAGGGAGGATCAACCTCCTAGTACAACCCATAGGAGATAAGACTTCAGAAGAAGTCAACAGATGCAGCGGAAGTAGGTGGATTTGGAGATCATATAGATTCAGAGAGAGAGAGAGAGATCTTACAGGACTTGAGGAGACTAGATCGTAGCTTCAAAGGCTTCTAGGAGATGTGAGATCTCTCTGGAGGATTCTGTTATCTTGATAGACCTTGTTGTAGTGAAAGAGGAGGTAGCTAGTTAGAAGGATTGGGATATAGATTTTGCCACATTTCCAGAAACCACACATGTTTTCCAACTATGTGGCACATTGAGAAACATCATTGATTTAGAGCCTTCCACCATTGAAAAAGTTGTTGAGAAGCAGGAATGGAAGGATGCCATGATGGAGGATTATCAGTTCAACATGAAGAATGATGTGTGGGAAGTGGTTCTAAGACCAAAAGGGAAGCCAATAGTGACGCAGAGCGCGCTCGCAAGCACGTCCACTCACAGGATCTTTCTTTCTCTTACGGCCCGAAGAACTCTCAAACAACTCTTCTATTTCCCTATCGGGAAATCTGCACCCACAACAGTCTTCGCGAGATCTCCTCTTCACACTCGGGAGATCGGAACTCGCGACTTCACGATTCCAATGGTCGAGTGTTGCACTCTCGAATCCTCGAATGCCGATACAGTCAACGCTGACCCTTTCCCTATCGGGACTTCCTCGATCGTGAATTCGGCACTCGCAATGTCGAGTAACTCGTATTCCCGACTCCCGATTCTCGATATGTCGAAACTCCAACGCACACGCGAGTTTGACCCTTCAACGTCCCGTCACCTCTATCGGGATTTCGGATTTCACGTGATCGTGAATCCTGATGTCAATGTTTCAGGACTTCTCGCTGTGAAACCCCGAAATGATGTGCCACCTGTCCACCGTCACCGACTCCTGTGGCCCCACACTAATTACTTAGCCGTTGGGATATCGCGTTTCGCGATTTTGCGATTCTCGTTGCTATGTTCATGGGACTTCAATCCACAAAACCCCGATACACGATTTCACGTGTGAATCCTATGGTCCTCATGACTCAGATCTACGGTCCTGGCCCTCCTGAGCTTCGAACCTTCTGAAATACTCTGTCGTATCTCCCTTGCACCTCTGCGAGATCTAACGGCTTCTGGGATGTCGCGAATCCTCCTCAGAGAATACCGACCATCCTTTCCTCCTGATAACTTTTACGAGTGACCAAGTGTTCCTCCACGGAACTCGTCCTCCTACGTGCAAACCTGCGACGCTCGTTTGGACACTCCACGGCACGAACTTCCTGTGCCTTCCCTTAGTGATAACTCGAAGGTCCTATACCTCCTGAGCTTTACCAACTCTGAATATTTCAGAGAACCTTGCACGCACCCTTTGCGGTAAACATCCAACAACTTCTAAGTGTTGAATCTTCGACTCCACGCACACCTACAGCAGCAGTCCTTCACTTCTCGCTCAGGTTCGCAACCCTGAACTTCACTCCACCTGCGCACTCCTTGCACGGCTCCTGTGCCCAACTGCACCTTTGGGGTGAATGAGAACAAAAGCTAAACTACCCGAGCCCCCTGTCAATGCACTCCTTGCGGACACTTCAACTGCACTCCTTGCAGGAATCCTTGGCTCAGATAGAGAAACAATTGAAACTCATTTCCTCTCCCTCTCAGACTTCAAACTCAAACATGAAATCATATACACAACATATCAAAGCAAGTGCATAACAGGGAGAAAATATTCATGAGCTTAACATCAATACACAGAGAACAACACAAACCATGAATTTGAATCAAATCTTTCCATTAATCCAAATATTTGTACATGGGTGTTCTTACACAATTCTTTGTTTCCTCTTGCTCTTCTCTACAATGCTCAGAATTATTTTACAATGCACAATGAGGGTGTCTATATCCCGTTTCCCTCTTGCGCTCTCAAACTATCTAATCTAGAATTAAATCCTATCTACATGCATTAACTATATTAAATGCCTCCTACCTACTAAGGACGAGAGCTAAAGGCTCAAGGTCCGATTACAATATACAAGTGCGCCTCATCTTAATGGCTCATTTAAGATCACGCAACAACTTCAAGGTATTTTCAAAATTTGTGCTGGCGCTTGTCCAGCTGCCCTTTATCTTCCACGCTGGCTCGCTTGATGTGGGAGATGCTCCTGCATCAAATAGTGACTTCCAAGTTGATCTACAAGATCAAGCATGCTACAGACGGAAGCGTGAAGCGAGATTTGTGGCTTTAAGATTCTCCAAGTAAGAGGGAGAAGACTGTGACAAAACTTTTTCTCTTGTAGCAAAATACACTTGCATTAGATCAATCATTGCGATTGCTTCCACAATGGGATGGAAATTACATCAGATGGATGTCAAGACTACTTTCTTGAATGGTGTAATAGAGGAAGAATTGTACATAGAACAACCATAAGGTTTTGTGATCCATGGGAAGGAGTCATGTGTGTGGATATTGAAGAAGGCCTTGTACGGACTAAAGCAAGCACCCAGGGCATGGTATGCCAGGATAGATGGATATTTGATGAGCTTGGGATTTACCAAGAGTGAGGCAGATCCTAACCTTTATTATAAGGTTGAGGATGTATGCCCATTAATCTTGGTTCTATATGTAGATGACATGTTTCTAATAGGGAACGAGAAGCTCATTGATGGGTGTAAGAGGGAGCTCGCTTCAAAGTTCGATATGAAGGATCTAGGTTTGATACATTACTTTTTGGGATTGGAAGTATAGCAAAGATCAGATGAGATTTTCCTTAGCCAAGGAAAATATAATGTTGAGATCTTGAAGAAATTCGGGATGATGGAATCCAAGTCCATGACCACACCCATGACAATAAATCGGAAGCTCTTGAGAGAAAAATATTCATATTTAGTGGATCTCACGATGTAGAGACAGTTGATTGGATCCTTGATGTACCTGGTTAACACCAGACCATACATATGCTTTGCAATGAATACCTTGAGTCAACACATGGTTGAACCTAGACAGGTACATTGGATGGAAGCAAAGCATATGTTGAGGTACCTTCATGGTATGGTTGGATATGGATTGAGATATGTCTAGGGTGGAGATGTGAAGCTATAGGGATATATAGATTCTGAGTGGATAAGGAGTGTAGTGGATCAGAAGAATACTTTTGGATGTTGCTTCAGTCTGGGATCAGGCATGATCTCATGGTTGAGCAGGAAGAAGACATCAATAGCACTCAGTACATCAGAAGCAAAGTATATTGTAGCAAGTGTGGCAAGTCGTGAATCAGTGTGGCTCCGGAAGTTGCTAGTTGGGATATTTGATCTAGAATTGGAGCCAACTTTGGTACACTGTGACAATCAAAGTTGTGTGAATCTTACCAAGAACCTTGTATTCCATGATAGGTCTAAGCATATAGAGATCAAATATCATTACATCCGGGACATGGGGTAGAGAGGATTTCTGGAGCTCCGGTACATATTCACAGGCGAGTAGATAGCAGACATTCTCACCGAGTCCTTGTCAAGAGTGAACTATGAGTACTTTAGGGACAAAATTGGAGTGTTGTTGAATGTCCACCCTCGTTAAGAGGGAGGTGTGTTGGTTCTTCTCATGCCGGATAACCCCTATGGCCAAGGGTTCTCTAGATCAGTCATGTGAGGTGATTGAGGGGGTAATGCACTATCAGGCCTACTGAGAGAAGAAACATCACATGCATAGTCATAAGACTATGGTGGAGACTGTGTGTCTCTAGACAGTAGTTGTGTGCTACTTCGGTGGATGTGTTCCACTGACAGAGGTTGTGTGACTCCAGACAGTAGTTGTGTGCTACTTCGGTGGATGTGTTCCATTAGCGGAGGCTGTGTGACTCCAGACAGTAATTGTGTGGTATTTTAGTGGATCTGTTCCATTGGTGGAGGTTGTGTGACTCGAGACAGTAGTTGTGTGCTACTTCGGTGAATGTGTTCCACTGGCGGAGGCTGTGTGACTCCGAAATAGTTGTGTGCTACTTCGGTGGATTTGTTCCACTGGTGGAGGTTGTGTGACTCCGGATAGTAGTTGTGTGCTACTACAGTGGATGTGTTCCACTAGTAGTGATTGTGTGTCACCGAACAATAGTTGTGTACTACTTGGAAACAATTGTGATCTATTGGATGACATTGTAGTAGTTGTGTGCTACTAGTTGATTGTCATGGAGATTACCATATCGTTTGGATGTAGATGTGTGTGCTACCGTTTAATCGCAGAGACTGTGCCTAATGATTCGAGCTACCGAAGGCATTGTAGCAATAATGTGCATGTTATTAGATTGCAGAGTAATCAGTGGACTGCTAGATGAAGACGTCATGAAAGATACCTCCCTAGCTAAGAGGGAGTGTTGATGTTTGGTAGCTACGAAAGGAACATTTTCCTCCAATGTAAACCTATCTTATATGTGGGAAGATTCTGGAAGTCTAGGAAGACCATTAAACAACAAGAAGTCTCTAGAAGAGAAGTTGGCTCACCCATGAATTGATTAAAGGCTCACCTAGAAATTAATTAAGTTAATTAAGACTCCTAGATGAGAAGTCGGCCCAAGAAGAAGTGATTGGAAGATTATAAATATGAGACGTCTTGGTTCAGTTAGAGACACAACACACTTTCATTTTCTGAGGTAAAAAGTGTGCAAGTCTAAGGAAGGAAGGGTGATGCAGTAGCCTAGTTTTGGAGCTATTTTGGTGGTGATCTCTCTCTTGTGCGCTATCTCTCCTAAAGGGTGTGCTACTTCTATGTGGTGCTACTACAGCTATGAAAGCTACTGCTAGGCTCTAGCCTTGTGTTAGATCTTGATTCTTATCTGTAAATCTCTAAGGAGTTAGTGAATGGTTGGATTGTGTGAAAGGAATTCATCTAAGAAAGGTTTTGGGTTTTTCCCATGACAAATCTCTTATGTACTTTGTCTAATATTTATTCTGCTACTATGGTATAATTGTTGATGTTAACTAAGAAAAGAACTATACTGCTCTACAAGTAAAGGAAAATCTAATAGTACAGGGTACCAATCCGAACTCCTTTCACACCTTTGACCATCTTGTATGAATCCTTCTGAAACAGAGTATGTACACCTGCATCACTCATCTTGCTGATAGATATCAAATTTCTTGCCAAACCCGGAATGTGTATCACACCTGGAAGGGTTATTTTCCTCCCATCTTGCAGTGTCAGTCAAACTCTTCCCCGTCCAACAATTTTGGTTATCGAGTCATCCTCCAAGGAAACATCACCCCCATCATATTGTTCGTATTCACATAACCATTCTTTATGTGGTGTCATATGATAGGATGCTCCTGATTCGATCAACCAAATATCTTGATCTGACTGCGTACTGGTTGACACCAGGTACACATCACCTCCCTTTTTTGAGTTCGTCTTTCTCTCAGTCGACTGCTTCTCATCAGAGCCAACACTGACTTATGTTGCCTTCAACTTATAGTCCTTTTTATAATGCCCAAATTTACTACATTTCAAGCATCTTCACGTCGATTGAACCGGGGATTTAGATCTACCCTTTGACTTATACTTTCTACCAAATAATCTACCTTTATCTCTGTCTATCGGTCAACCTCTCACTAACAGAGAATCTTTGGTTGATCCTTCCATGTTCTTTCTTCTCATTTCTTCCAACAACAAAGAAGAAACCACGTCCTCTAGTGCTAGAGTGGTTGTATTACTCCCAATAGCCACGACTAAGTTATTCCAGGAGTCTGGAAAATAACATAATAGGTTGATACACTTCTCCTCATCAGCAATCTTTATATCCATAGACGATAACTGGCTTAACACGATATTAAATGCATTTAAATGCTCAGTCACCAAATTGTCATCAGTCATCCTCATAAGATACAGTTTCTTTCTGAGAAATAACTTATTTACCATAGATTTCGATTGGTATAAGCTTCCCAACTTGTCCCACGGTTTCTTGGTTGAATCTTCACCTGAGACATTTAGCAACATCAATGTTGCAGGACAGAGTCGAATAGTACTTCTTGCTTTTCTTTCAAGTTTCTCCCATTCTTCCGTCGACATGCCTATCGGTTGGGTACCTGTACAGACCATTGTCCATTATTCTTGATCTACAAGAAGATCTTCCATTTTAAGCTTCAAAAGCTCAAAATTATGGCCATTGAATATTTTTATCTCTATTCTGGAACTGTTCACCATTCTTTACCGTGATCTTTAAACAATTTATGACTTACGACTCTTACTGTACCTAGGGTTTAGTTCTCATATTCAAGATTTGCAGATCAAGATTTGATATACTCTCCAAAGCATTACACCGCTCTGATAACTCACTTATCAGGGAAGACCTAAGCTCTGATACCACATGTCAGGAAATGCAAGACAATTCCACACTAATCCTAGCAGAAGAGAGGAAGAATTTAATCAAGAACGCAAATGAAACAACCAATCACACAATACACTAGGATTTTACCCTAGAAACCTTTAACCGGGAAAACCAACATTCCTTTGAGCATTCTGCTCTCTTGTTGTCTTATTCATTCAGAATAAAAGGTTACATGTCTAACCTTGGCCCACACCTAAGACACAATCGACATCCTACCTTCTTGCATAGGAAAGAACAACCCTATAGCCAAATCAACTTACATATACATGACCAACGACCTGACACTACACATGCATTCACCTGCATAAGTGTATCACAACATTAGTCTTTACGACCTTACAACATGCCTCTTTATAGGCTTTACAACAGGCAAAACCCTAAAGATTAGCGCCCAAAAATGGTTACAGATCCATGCATATCATTGGCTACAAATCCCGCAAATCTCGAGATTTTGTTACAATCGACTCCAAGTCGAGTTTAACAGTCGGCCTTCATTCAGTCTCTTGTTAGTCTAACAGTCGGCCCACACTTCGACCTCTTGTCGGTTGACTTGTCATCAATATCTTCGACTTCGACTTTACCCAGACGACTTCCTCGACCTTCAACTTGTTGTCGATGTACCTCGACTTCGATCGTTAGTCGATTCACCTCGACTAGAATTTCACTGCAAAGATTATAACAACCCAACAATAAGTAGGCTCCATTACACACACATATAAAAAAATATCAATTATCCAACCACAATATACATGCAATTTGTGTGAAGAGTAAAGTTGTCTGAGAAACAACTATTTGTAAGACATTTTTAGGTTGAACGTACACATAATTTGATTCTCAAAATAAAAGAAATTTATAGATCGCTAAAAACCAATCTTCCAATATGTTGTGGTCCTATTTACCAAGAACAAAACACATATGTGTATGGCATATATGCAACAATATTTCAAATAGTGCTTTATAATTATTAAGTTCAATAAAATTACTCAATAAAAATGTATATTCAACAATATTATATAAAAATTAACCAAAAATAGTAATCCAAAATGTAAAAAAAAATGGAATATGAAAAAAAAAAAAAATTACTAAAAATAGAATTTTCATATTCCCTCTTGCATCATACCTAGCCAACAAAAGTCACCACAAGACCCTTTAAAAATCGTGGTTCAAAAAATGTAGAGGTGAAGCACGCTATTCTAAACCAAAAAAATTTAATCATTCATTATTGCGTATTTTCCCATTCGCGCAGTGATAAAATCTAGGTTTCAATGCAAATGGTAATGGGTCATCCGGATTATTACGAAGCTAAATTATGGTTAGTTAGTTTTTCCATGCCGAATACTCACCGATTTTAAATATTTCATTAAAATGAGATTCGGCCATGTCATTTATATATTTCCCATAACCAAAAAAATGGTTTTGAATATATTCACATTTATTTAATTTACATTTGTATTATAAAGAAGATCAAGTTGGTTAAGATGAATGTCTTAAAATAAAAGGAGTTTTAGCTAGCCTAGATTTATCTTAACCTCAGATCTATTAAATGTTGAGAGAAATTAAATTTTTTGAGGTGCAAATAATTTTTTAGAGTGTAAAATTTGAGAAAAAGTTTACACTTCTAGAGATTTGATCCCTCTGGATGCTTCATAGATCTAGGATTAAGATGGATCAAGGGATGATTTTAAGGATGGAAAATTATTTTAAAATGTAGAAACTTTGGCAAATCTTATTAATCCTTTCTAAGGATTTTATATAGTTTGTAATAATTTTGACAATTTTTAAGGTAAAATAATTTTATCCTATAAAATTTGGGCGAATCATTTTTAAAATAATAAATCTTTTTTTGGGAAAAAACATAAAAAATTAATCATTGAACTGAAATTAACCCCTAAAATCAGTCTTTGATGAATCTAAGCTAATAGTTTATACTTAATTTAATAATAAAACAATAATCATGTTCCACAAACTTTAAAAAAAATATGTAACTAACCATTTTAATTATTTAATTGTAAGGATATTTAATTTCAAATTTCAACACTTATATAATTACACATGGTTTTGGAATAAGATTTAAAATTGTTTAATTAAATTCTTACTTATTTGGGATGCAAGTAAATAAGTTAACTACCTAAAATCTAAAAGCATGTGATAAGAGTGAAAAGCTAATAAATTACAAATGAGTTATTTTTAAATAAAAGTGATTTATAAATAAGTTTTTTTGATAAATTACTAATAAGTTTTTTTAAAATAAATTTGATTTAGAAATAAATTATTTTTAGATATAATGAGTAAGCTTGAATAGATGAAAATAAATAATAATTATCCTCATTACTAATTAACCATTAAATTAAATTAGTTAAAGTAGATTTTGCCGCTATTAAAATGTAACTATCACAAAATGCACACGGCAGACGGCAAGCGACAAGCGATTTCATATTTCGCGGGACACCCCTTCATCTGTTTCACCAGAAAGGTGGTCTGAATATTTTATAGTGGAGCAAAAAGCACTAAACGGGAGGGACATGGATGGTATGTTGATCGGTGGACTTGAATTCGGAGCCAGATTATTCGGCGGCATGCTTCCCAAAGAAAAACGTGATGTGGTGGAATTGGGTTTAAAATCAAAAGGAAGCTCCGCACTTGTCACGATTTAAATGACTTACTCTTGCATTCATCCGCCACCGCAAAAGCAAACCAAGATCTGAATGAATCTCGCACCCCTTTCTCGCAGTGCTGCATGAAGTTGGTTTTGTGTGACCTAGGTGCTTGTAGGTACTTTGGTTTTGTGTGAATTAGGTGCATGTAGGTACTTGTGCTGGGGAACAAATCCTTTTTTCTACGGGGTAAAACAATGGCAGAAGGAGAAGTTTTACCCCTCTTGCATAAACATGGGAGGCAAGGCACTAATTCAAGACCACAGGCCTTCGGAAATATTATTGTATCAATTATTGGGACTGGTGTTCTGGGTCTCCCTTATGCATTCAGAATCAGTGGATGGGCTGCCAGTGCTGGAGCCATATTTTGTGCAGCAGTCTTGACATATTACTGCATGATGCTTCTGGTAATATATTGCAGTTACTGCTTTCTTTGGATTCTGATGCTATAAGCATGATTGTTCTTTTTTACTACTAGCAGGTTGCATTGATAATTCCTATTACATTTAGTAGTAATTTTTTTCAAGATGAGAACCCACTTATCAAATGGTTGAATCAGTCAGAAAAATAGTGCTCACAGAGAAACCTATTCAAAATTAAAAATTTGTTGGTTGCAATAAACCTTGAACACTTTCTGAAACGGATATGAACATGCACAATTCCCTGAAGATGAAATTAGGTTTGTTAAGTGATTGAAACTTATGCAACTAGCAGATTCTCATCTCAACCTGGGCCTGCTATGCACCTTGAGAACCTCATGTTAGTTCCAATATTTTGGTTTCGGCCATTTGTGTGAATGCAAGATATGGATCCTGGAGCTTCGCATAGATGGATCTGCCCATATTCAATGGGCCCAATAAATGCACAATTAGAGACACGGATGTGCACACATGAAAATTTGATGTATCACCCTACCCCCACCCCATCTTCATGAAAATTTGATGTATCACCCTACCCCCACCCCATCTCCATCAGGTCAGGTCTGTAGAATGCACCTCACTTTTATTCAAATATACCCATTTCTTCGCCCAATTCACCGTCTACATTAGATGCACAATTAGAGCCACCACCTTGCGCACACACGAATACCCATTTCTTCGCCCAATTCACCGTCTACATTAGATGCACAATTAGAGCCACCACCTTACGCACACACGAAAAGTTGATGTATGACCCCAGACCCCCACCCAACCCAGTCTGTAGAATGTACCTCACTTCTTCCTCGATCTGCTTAACCTCAATTGAGCCACTCCATTCCTCTCCCTCTGGTCGACTGTCTAAAGATCCTCTATTTCAAATATAACCATTTGTTCATGCTGGTAATTGTACCAAGGGGTGCATTTCCCACCCAGGTTGGGTGTGGGGAGATTCATCAACTCTTCATATGTGCCTGTGTGTAGCCACCTGTGATGCTAAAAATAATCACATATCCATCATAGTATCCACCAGAGAAAAAATAAACAAAAAAACCCACAGATCCATCTTAATATCCACCAACTTGTCCAAGATTTAAATCAACTACCATGGGTACCTTGAGGAATTTGATAGCTCTTGGCATATACAAGATATAGGGGTTAAGATAAATTTGTGCTAGTATTTTTCTCCTGCTGAAAACCTAATATGTGATTTTTTTATTTGCTTATAAAATATTACATGTTTTGTCTCTAGGAGGAAAACTGTAGCGTAAAGTTCTTAACTTCTTCACACTTTTTAAACCACCGTGGCCACTGGCGTTCAATATTGTATTTGTTTTTACCAGATGACCTCATTAGAATGAATAATAGACATTGACAATTGTAGTTTTGGGAATTCATATTTCCTATGGGTGTATACAGGTCAGGTGCAGAGAGAAGTTGGAAGAGTTGGACCAAGTAAATATATTAACATATGGAGACCTTGGAGGGCACACCTATGGAAAAATAGGACGTTTTGCAGCAGAGACAATGTTACTAATTTCTCAGTGTGGAGGGTGTGTGTCCTATTTGGTTTTTATTGGTCAAACTTTGTCTTCACTGTTCACAGGATCAAGTAATAGAAGTTCATTTTTCATTTTTATTTTAGTTCCTGTGGAAATTGCACTGGCTTGGGTTCGAACATTGTCATCCCTTGCTCCCTTCAGTATTTTCGCAGATTTCTGCAGTATTTTGGCGATGGCAATTGTTATCAAGGATGATTATTCTTCATTTCAAGGGCTGGACAAGGTACAGACCTTCACAGGTTGGCAGGCCTTGCCTTTCATTTTCGGAGTTGCAGTATTTTGCTTTGAGGGCTTTGGCATGACCTTGTCATTGGAAGCTTCAATGAGAAAGCCCCAGAAATTCGGGAAGGTGTTGGGTCTGGCCTTTTTTCTCCTTACTTC
>SNQJ01S0118639.1:11710-27266 GCA_010110895.2 Picea sitchensis
TCTCACTTTAAGATGGACCCAACACCTACCCCCCAATCACAAATTGCAGGCTCTTCATCACCTACCAGTACTAAAACAAGGATCAACAAGAAGAGGAAGGGTAGAGCCCCTGTTTCAGAGATCAATAAGAAAGTCAGAGAAGCTGAGGAGGAGGTCTGTCCTTCCCCACATAGATATTTCTCACCACCATCTCCACCAGGGTTAGAAGAAGTTCCATATTCTACCAAGGTGACATCAAAAAAAGGGAAGAAGCTTCTCTTTCCCTCTCCTTCTCCAGTAGCTGAAATCAAAGGTAAAAGACCTTTCACCAGGTCATCAGTTCCTAAGGGGGATTTCAAAGGAAAGCCTTTACAAGAAACCCCTGTATAGAAAATCAAGGGTAAAGGTACCAAAAGACCTTTGGAGAGGGAATATGAAATCCCTGTGACGGATTGTAAAAAACCTATGAAAAATAAAGAAAAGGCTATTGTGCAAGAGAAGATGCATAAAGGAATAGGTTTTGATAAGACTGATGAAACATGCAAGGAAACTCCTGTACAGATGGAAGAAAAGGACGAGAAGAAGCTTGCTAAGACTACACATGTCCCCAACCCCCTTGGCAACTAGACCTACAAAATACTTATTAAGAAGCTTAGGGATGCAAGGAGAGAAATAGCTCGTCTCAAAGCAGAAGACACGGTCCAATTGGCTCAGATGAATGAGCTCATGACTGGCTACAACCATACCCTGGAATTTGCAAGGTTCAGAGCGAGAAAGGATCTGCCTCTTCGTAAACCGTTGAAGAATATTTACAGACAGAGCATGGGTTTCCAAGCTTAGAATAGGAAGCTAAAGGAAGAACTGAAGCATTTCCAAGATGAAGTAACCCAAAATAATTTACAGGTGTTGGTTGAGGCTACCATTGAAGATGACAAACCAATAGCTAAGGAGAGCACAACTATACTGAAGAAGCCTACTAGTGCTAAGAAGAATAAGTCTACTAAGTTAGTTGAAGACACTCTTTCCACCAGGAAGAGTGTGAGGCTAAGTGTTAAAATGAAAAAGTAGATGGTAGTGGTAAATCCCATTTTTGAAAGTTGTTCCTTCTTGGGAAGGTTAAATGATATGCACATATTAAGTTTTGCCACCTATACAGGCTTCTAGGTGTTTAGCTATATGAATTTTGGAATTTTTGCCAAGTACTAGTTTCACTCAGTGGTAAAAGCACCTAAGTAAATTGATTTGTCATCATGGAAGGACACAAACATATCTACGCACGTTTAAGAGTCTAAGACGCTGCATTTTGGAATAGCTACCCAAACCCTTATGTAGACGCAGTGTAGGTGGCACAGCGTAATATTTTACAAAATGCAGAATTGTTACATAGGTGCTACCCACAGGTGCTGCATATTATCTTACAGAGAGCAGGTTTACACACAGGCGCTACTCAATTTTGCAATAGAGGAAAAATGTAGTCACAGACATGCAACACAGGGGCGTTACCCATAGGCACTACCTTCTCTCCTTGTTCTATTCTAGGGGCGCTACACAGAATTGCTACCCAAGGGAGTAGCCAGCAAACACCAGGGATCTAGGAAGACTAAGCCAACAGTTTTGGATAAGTTAATAATGGAATAAATGACAGAAGTAACAGTTGGTGTGAAGGGGAAAACTACAATCTCCAAAGAGACACATGGAAAAATAGGAGCTGAGCAACAAAAGAGGATCAAAGCAGTTAGAAGCATGATTGGGTTTAGACACCAACACTTCCCTGTTTTATAACATAGGCTGTTATCTTAGTTGTTAGAATAAATAGATGTTCTGAGATTTTTAAGGAAAAGAGGCCAGATCGTACCTCCAGCTGTTGCCTCCCTTTCTTGTTATAAATAGATAGATGAATTGCTTTAATGGGTTCAGATGGTAGAGAAAGGATCCAAAGAAACTGTAATATTTTTGATAAAGTGACTGTGATCTAGTATGTACTGGACTTAAGATTTTTTGACTAATAGAAATCAGCTCCTATTTCAAACTATTTGCTTCTAATGCTAAATGTTCATATTTGAATGCTTCATATGGATGATTGTGGTAATGATATGATGGAGGTTTGATCATTTTATTGTCATGGTGTTTATTTAGCTCCTTAGTTTCTAATTTCAAGAAGATCTTATTTTAAGAAACTTTCTTCCTTTGGGATTTTGTGGACCTGATGTTTGCAGTAGCTCTTACATTCTTCTCATTCAAGTCTTCCTTCTATCCATATTTACTCCCAAACTACTGGTTGAAATTAGCCAAGACCTTATTTGTTGTTACATGTTAGCCCTGTTTCTGAGTGAGGATATTATCATTCCGAGTTTTTCCATTCAACCTTTCAAAAAACACTCATACTTTCACATATCATCTGATGGGTACTGGGATTACCTTCCTTGCAATCAAAAGGTGACTCCTAGTGCTAACATTTTTGGCGTCGTTGTTGGGGAACAATTTGAATATTTTTCCCTGGGATAGAACGATAATGCTTACTAGCTCTCAAGGTGTGTTGGGACTTAGTATTTTGAAGATTTCATCTTGCACCTGATGACTCCATTGATTCAGCGCTGGCGCCTAAAGGCAGGAATATGAGATCAAATCCACAGTTACCTTTGGTTCCACCCGAGGCTAACCCATAGAAGATAATCAAGAAGGGAAAAGCTTCTAAAAAAGGTTTTTCTGCTGCTACTACAAGTGCTTCTGGTCAGTTGCTTGATTCCACTCTTGATACTCCAGCTGTTTTATCAAGTAAGCTTCCATTATATTTTGCCGAAGTATCTAAAAAGCTAGATTTTGAAGAGTTTCCTATTGAATAATCTACCTTTGAAACTGAATTGAAAGACAAAAACATTGATATATTCTCCTCCCCTGATATTGAGAAGTGTTTTAGTCTTGATAGTTTTGAAGATTTCCCTATGTTAGGTTTTGCTACACCTCTCTCTGTTAAAACTTTAGCTGCCAAAGAAGTAGGAACTTCATCTCCTTCTCAGACCTTACCATCCTCTTCCAAGACTCCACCTGCTTTTGTGAAGACTGAAATCTCCCCTTTATCCTTTTCTCCTTCTCCTAATCTGCACACAACCATACCTCCTTCTCCTGCTTGTTCACCTAGAATCCAAAATCAAATGGCAGTTGTTAACCCCCCTGCAAATAGGATGTATGCCATAGTGGCTACAAGATATGCTCCTCTAGTCTTTCCTCAACCAATGAATGCTCTTCCCTGGGGAGATTATTTGAAATACATGCCCAAGTTTACAGGAGAAGAAGATATAACAACTGAGGAACATATTGCTGCTTTCTACAGCTATGCAGATAACCAAAATATTGAAAATGAAGATGTTTGGATGAGATTTTTCATCCAAAGCCTTTTTGGTGAAGCTAGGAAGTGGTTTAGGGGTCTGGCCCCTGGATCCATTACAGGTATTGAGGTGTTGGATGAATCCTTCTTGAGGCACTAGGGTGACAAAAAGGATTTTATGTATTATATCACTGAATTTGGATCTTTGAAAAGGAAAGAAGGAGAGTCTGTCTTTGACTTTTCTAAAAGGTTTAACAAAATGTACAAGAAGATCCTTGATGAGATCAAACCCACTGAAACCATGGAAAAAATCAATTATGCCAGTGCTTTTGACTCCGAGTTTTGCCTTCTATTGAGAGAGAGAAGGTCACCTTCCTTAGTTCAGATGCAGGGTGCTGCCTTAGAGGTAGAATCCAACATATTTGCTTCAGATAAGCTCAGGGGAAAATCTGACAGAGATAGGAGGAAAAACAGAGCTGAAGCTTCCACTTCTGACTCTCTGGTTGTTCATTCACAGGTAGATGAGTTGGCCAAATTAGTAAAGTCCCTTTCTACTGAGATCGAGAAGTTAAAATCAGAAGGAAGACAACCATATAGAAATGCTCAAAACATTGAAAATAGAGGTAATTTCGGGAGACCCAACAATGCTCCTCAAATCCTTCCTAGAGATCCAAGAAACAGAGAGAGAGATGATAAGAGGATTCAAGCTCCTTTTCAGAATAATCTGGTTGTTGATGAAGAAGAAGAGGAGGTAGAGGCTAATCCTGAGATTCACTATTTAGGTGATTCATCCCCATCCCCACACTTGACTCAATCCTCTTATGAGCAATATTTAATGGATATTCAAATCAATGAGTTAAGTAGGGGAGAACAAATGAAAGAAAGTGATAGTAGATATAATCTAATATCTAAGACGAATGAATAAAAACGTGCTGTCGCTAATCAGCCTGTTCAGAAAGAAAATTCTTCCAAGACTGTGATAGTGAGTAGCAAAGAAAAAGATTCTCAAAACCCACAACTTTTGATCAGAAATCCTCCTCCTGAAACCAAAGAGATTTTGAAGCCTTCCCCCTCCTTCAGTTTTGAGAATGAGATCCAGAAAATTAAGATCCCTGTACCATTTTTGGAATTGATAAAAAATGAAGAATTTAAAAAATATCTGACCAAAATGTTACAGCCCGATGCCTCTCCTAATTCCACTGATTCAATAAATCTACAAGATGAAAAACCAGCTGTGATTTTAGGCCCTTTGATAGAAAACATAGATGACTCATCCCCTCCCTTCTATACTTCTGTCAATATCCATGGAAAGGTGCTGCATAACTGTCTTTTGGATTCAAGGGCCTCCCATAATATTATGCCAAAATCTGTTATGGATGAACTTGGACTGGAAATCACCAAAACCTATCATGACTTATATTCTTTCGACTCTAGGAAAGTAAAATGTCTGGGGGTCATTAAGGATATGATTGTGAATCTATTTTAGCTTCCCATGAAAAGTATACTTATGGATGTTGTGGTGGCTGATGTTCCTCCCAAGTTTGGCATGCTCTTGTCAAGGTCTTGCATAAAAAGACTTGGAGGAACCTTGCAGATGGATATCTCATATGCAACTATCCCAGTGTTTGGTGGGGAGCATAGAAGACTTTACAGAGAAGCCCAAATGGATTACATTATTAGTGATGAAGCAAACCTTGCTAACCATCCTGTTTTTGCTCTTGATACCGATTTGGGGTCTAGCATTTTTCATCTCACTGATGCTCCTGAAACTCCTCTTGAAATAAGAAAAAAGTCTGCTAACTTGTCTGAAGAACCTCCTCTAACCAATTATTTTTGGAATATGTTCTTTGATGGAGCCTCTTCCAAGGAAGGTGCCGGTGCTGGAGTGCTCTTTGTCTCACCAACTCAGGAAACCATATCTTTGTCATACAAACTAGAATTTGAAACTACCAACAATGTGGCAGAGTATGAAGCTCTTGTTTTGGGCTTGAGAGTTGCAAAGGATATGGGGATACAAAAATTGTCAGTATTTGGAGATGCTGAATTGATAGTCCATCACACCAAAAATCTTTGCCAAACTAAGCACCCTAGGCTTAGATCTTATAGAAATGAAGTATGGGACCTACTGGATAATTTGTTCTCTGAGTATGACATCTCTTTTATTCCACGAGAAGAGAATTCTATGGCTGATTCTTTGGCTGTATCAACAAGCAATTTCAGGATACCCATACTGCCAAAACTCAAGTATGATGTAGAAGTCAAATACAAGACTTCTATACCGGACAATGTCAAATATTGGAAGGTGTTTGAAGATGATTTAGAACTTAAAAAATTTCTTGAGTCTGTTGATGAATTTTCTGCATTACACATTGATCAGGATCTTGATTATGAAATTACTCCAAAGGCTGATGTTTTCCTTAACAAAATTGCTAATCATCATATCATGCAACTACCTAGCAACCATATTCCAAAAGGACTAGTTCCTTTGGAAAAATTATTTGATGAAAATGATGTGGCAGTAAAAGGGAAAGTGTCTACTGACGATGCTGATATAACTGAGTGCAATTTGGGAACATAGAAGGATCCAAAATATCTCAAGTTGTCAAACATCCTATCAAGAGAGCAGAGGGTTGAATATGTCAAATTGTTGAAGGAGTTTGATGATGTATTCGCATGGACTTACGAAGATCTCCGAACTTATGACATAAACATTATAGAGCACAAGATTCCATTAAAAGAAGAGACTAATCCCTTTAGACAAAAGTTGAGGCAAATCAATCCTATGTTACTGCTTGTCATGGAGAAGGAGGTAAAAAAGATTTTAGATGCAAAAATTATTGTTCCTTTGAGATATTCCAAATGGGTGCCTAATTTTTGGTCCCCGTGAGGAAAAAGAATGGAGAAATCAAACTCTATGTCGATTTTCAGAATCTGAATAGAAGTTCTAAAAAGGATAATTACCCTTTTCCCAAGATGGAGCATATATTACAGAGGGTGACAGGTGTAGTCCGGATGTCTATGGTTGATGGTTTTTCGGACTACAACCAAATTTCTATTTTTCCAGAGGATAGAGAGAAGACGACTTTTACCACTCCTTGGGGTACATTCATGTATGCCAAGATGCCCTTTGGTTTGATGAATGCGGGGGTGACCTTTCAGCAAGCTATGGACATAGAATTTATTGGAGACAAGGACAAGTTTGTTGTTATCTACTTAGATGACATAACCGTGTTCTCTTAATCTGATGAAGAGCACTGTGATAATTTAAGAAAGGTATTCTTAAAATGCATAAAATTTGGCCTCTCTTTGAATCTGAAAAAGTCATTGTTCTCCATGAAAGAAGGAAAATTATTGGGGCATATCATGCCAGCTGAAGGAGTGAGGATTGATTTCAGCAAGGTTGAAGCCATACTAACCTTAGCACTGCCTAGATATAAAAAGGAGGTTCAATATTTTCTAGGAAAGGTTAATTTATTGAGAAGGTTTGTGTCGAATTTTGCTGAGTTGCTCAAGTATATCACAACCATGTTGAGGAAATATAATGAAATCAAGTGGATTGTTGAGGCTCGTAGTTCTTTTGATCAAATAAAGAAAGCTTTGAAGGAAGCCCCAGTCCTGGTCAGCCCAGACTACTCCAAGGACTTTCTTATTTTTTCTTTTTCCCCTTTTGATACAGTAGCAATAATTTTGTTGTAGAAGAAATCTGAAGGCTTAGAGTAGCCCATTGCCTTTTTCAGCCGGGCTTTGAGAGATGCAGAATTAAAATATGACATTATGGATAAGCAAGCCTATGCACTGGTTAAATCTCTTAAGTCCTTCAAAGTTTATGTGCTGCATTCAAGATTTATTGCTTATGTTCCATCAGCTGTTGTAAAAGAAATTATTATTCAGCCTGATATTGACATAAAACGCAACAAATGGATTGCTAAGATCCTTGAATTTGATTTAGAAATCAGGCCTACCAAATTGGTTAAGGGCCAGGGTTTAGCCAAGCTATTGGCTGAATCAAATTGCTCAGCGTTGGGAGTAAATTTCATTGTCTCATGTTTAGAAAAGAAACAGACTAAATTAAACAACAGAGGTGCTCAAGCCAACCCTGCATTGGCAAATTGCAGTTGGTACAAGGACATTATATTTTTCTTGCAGAATCTACAACCTCCAAGTGGTATGGAAAAGAACAAGGGAAGAGCATTAAAACTCAAATCGATAAAGTATTGCTTAGTTGATCAAATTTTGTATTGGAAGGATCCATTGGGAGTGCTATTGATATGCCTAGACCCGCAAGAGGCCCAAAGGATTATGTCTGATTTTCATGACAGTTTGTGTGGGGGGCATCATTTTTGGAGGACCACTGCCTACAAGATTCTCAGGGATGGGTATTTTTGTCCTAGTCTGTTCACAGATCTTTGTGCTAAGATCAGATCATGTGTTAAATGTTAGAAATTTTCTGGGAAGCAGCAGCTTAAGTCTTTGCCATTAAATCCCGTAGCAGTTTCAGGACCTTTTCAACAATGGGGCTTAGATTTTATCGGGGAAATTCATCCCGCTTCCAGTGGCCAACATAGATGGATCTTGACTGCCACATATTACTTCACTAAGTGGATAGAGGCTATCCCTACTAGGAATGCTTCTCACAAGGTGATCATTGGTTTCCTTGAAGACATTATAGCAAGGTTTGGTTGTCCGAATTGAATTATCACTGACAATGCTGCATCCTTCAAGGTTGAGCCATTGATTCAGTTCTGTGAACAATATGGGATCACATTGATTCATTCAACCCCTTATTACCCACAGGGAAATGGGCTTGCAGAATCCTCAAACAAAATCAAAAATGATCATTATTGATCTATTCAACCTCCTGCCATCTACGTAGCCAAATTTAATCCTCAAACAAAATCCTTATAAAGTTTGTTAAGAAGTTTGAGGATAAAAAGGTATGGATTCAAAACTCAAGTTTTCTTCATGGGATGATAGAGTGAAAACAAAGAGGGCCTTGGGCCTGACTGATATGGATTGAGGACACTGACATAGAGATCATTAGATATACCCATCACCCATTCAAAACTCAAGTTTTCTTCATGGGATGATAGAGTGAAAACAAAGAGGGCCTTGGGCCTTTCTCCTTTCCAGTTAGTATATGGAGTTGAGGTCATTTTTCCCGCTCAACTCGCCTTGCCTGTGGAAAAATTCTTCCAAGAATATCAAGGGGAGCTGGATGATATGATCAGGAGGATTCAACAACTGGTTGAAGTGCAGGAGACCCTAGATCAGCTGGTAGATAAGGCATACGATCATCATCTGAAGATCAAGCAGGAATTCAACAAGAAGGTGAAAAAAGAGGATTTCCAATTGGGCAATATGGTGCTCAAGTGGGATGCACCGAGGCAGGATAAAGGAAAGCATGGTAAACTCAAAGCTTTATGGATCGGTCCTTTCAAAATCTCTGAGGTATTCCCTAATAACACTTTCAAGTTGCAGAATATGGAGAATGAAGAGGTTTTTGGTGGCCTTGTAAATGAGCATTTCTTGAAAAAGTACTTTGCTTGAGCCGGGAGTGGCTCTTTACATCATTGTAAACATCATTTTCTTTTAGTTTTGTGTTCCAATAACTGACCCCATAGCCCTAGGATAAGGCACTAAATCTACTCATTCTTGGCATCCCGCAGGGGGCATGCCATCCCCTATGGAGCCAATGCTATCACACTAAGTCGCCTTGGGTCTCTTAGTTTATTTTTGTTAAAAAAGAAAAATTAAAAAAAAAAATTAGATTCTTATTTTCTCTTTAAAATGAATTTTTCATCCATTAAATGTTATTTATGATAGGACCCCTTAGGATGACTAAGCCTTTGAGTCATAGCTCATGTGTTGATCCACAATTCAATTTTTGGTCCTTAAACCTTTATGAGCTCATGGTCTATTCTTTATGTCCCCTCTCATGATTCATCCCTAGGTTGATACCTCCCATGACCAGGCTGATGTGACACACCTCTCTCATCACTCATGACCTCACATGCATACCTCATCATCCTCACTCAACTATCCAATCATTTTTTGATTTGGAGAACGCTGCCCACTCAACAGGCATTTCTATAGCGCCTGCCACGATTATCATGCACCCACTCCAAGTCATGATTGCCACGACTGATACCTTAACCCTTGTTTTCAGTGCCTGAAGTTGGTTGAAATTCGTTCAAAAGATCTTGCATTTATGATCCTTGGTAACAGTTTCTAAATTTGAAAAGTTCAGCAGTGATGCACTGCGTAAGTTTTCCAGTTCAGTTCAGATGATCACTTGTCCACTAAATCCGATGTTGTGAGATATTTCAGGGCTGAAGTTTCCTCAATATCATCCTAAGTTCGCACTGAGGAGCTCAACAGTTTTCGACTTCATAGGTATCCTATGCAACCTCCTTCGCATATTAATTTTCATAGGAGATTTGTGCTCAAGTGTCGGTTTGCTAAGCTTGCAGGGTAGTATGGGAGCCATATTTGCATTCCCATAAACATCTTCGCTTGTATCCATAGTCTGATTATTGTGTTTAGTCATAGCCTTTGAAAGTCACGGGCCTGAAATAGCCCATCCTCTATGTATGCGTTGCGCTACGCAGAGGTGCTGCTCAAACCTCTCTAATTATCCTTTCCTTCTTTTCATCTTGTATGAAGAGTCAGTTCGGAATTACTTCCTCATAGTCTACACTCTGAAAACTTGTATGAGCTTGAAAGTCCATTTCTCATAACCAAGTTCATTTTCTAAGCACTGTTAATTTGGAGGGTCATCCTTGTTCTTTTGAGACTTAAATTGAAGTTTTCTAGTGAATAGAATCCCTTATAGCCTCTTAAGAACCCCCTTTCTGAGCCATGGAGACCCCTCAGTAGAAGAAAGCACACAAAGGTGGAAATATAGTTCGAACAGAACCTGTGGACATGCACATTTTTGACACATAACCCATGGCAAGGGAAATGTTTCGAAGAGTAGGATGCCTCTCTTTCTTCCAGAACATGCAGAGAGGCCACTCAGAAGTAGCAAAACAATTTGCACTAAATTTTGATTGCAAGAAAACCAGAGTTGGAGATTTGGAATTTGAAGTGACTGAAGCCTCCATCTCAGCTGCGACAAGGATTCCCGTTTTAGGAGAAAATTGGTTCAAGGCCATGGTATTGAGTTCACCTTTCGTTAAAGATATTTTCAATCCTGAATACGAAGCCAATGATTTATCTAAGAATGTGCCAAGGAATCAGTTGATTGACCAGTTTGACAGAATGTTGAAAATCATGCAGAGATATTTTAGTTGTGAAGGGAGATTTAACACCCTGTACCATTATCACATAAGGTTGTTGTTGCATTTTACTGGTAAGGTTCAGATGAATATTCCATATTACCTACTGAGAAGTATAGGTAAAATGGAAAATAGGGTGCAAGCCAAGTGTAAGGATGTGGACTCCAGTCTTTTCCACTCTGGACTTATTAGGATGCTTGCCTTTGAAGAGTTGGGAAAGAAAGAGATCTCATGGGATAATTTTTTGGTCTCTTCTCACTTTAAGCTGGACCCAACACCTACCCCCCAATCACAAATTGCAGGCTCTTCATCAACTACCAATACTAAAATAGGGATCAACAAGAAGAGAAAGGGCATATCCCCTGTTTCCGAGATCAATAAGCAGGTAAGAGAAGTTGAGGAGGAGGTCTGTCCTTCCCCACACAAAGATTTCTCGCCGCCACCTCGACCAGGGTTAGAATAAGTTCTATCTTCTACCAAAGTGACATCAAAAAAAGGGAAGAAGCTTCTCTTTCCCTCTCCTTCTCCAGCAGCTCAAATCAAAGGTAAAAGACCTTTCACCATGTCATCAATTCCTAAGGGGGATTTCAAAGGACAACCTTTACAAGAAACCCCTGTATAGAAAATCAAGGGTAAAGGTACCAAAAGACCTTTGGAGAGGGAAGATGAAATCCCTATGAAGGATTGTAAAAAACCTATGAAAAATAAAGAAAAGGCTGTTGTGCCAGAGAAGATGCATAAAGGAAAAGGTTTTGAGAAGACTGATGAAACATGCAAGGAAACTCCTGTACAGATGGAAGAAAAGGATGAGAAGAAGCCTACTGAGGCTGTACATGTCCCCAACCCCCTTGGAAGCCAAACCTACAAATGACTTATTAAGCAGCTTAGGGATGCAAGGAGAGAAATAGATCGTCTCAAAGCAGGAGACATGGTCCACTTGGCTCAGATGAATGAGCTCATGACTGGCTACAACCATACCCTGGACTGGGCAAGGTTTGCAGCAAGATAGGCTCTGCCTCTTCGTAAAGAAATGAAGAATCTTTATAGACAGAACAAGGGTTTCCAGGCTCAGAAAAGGAAGCTAAAGGCAGAACTAAAGCATTTCCAAGATGAAGTAACCCAAAAGAATTTACAGGTGTTGGTTGAGGCTGCCATTGAAGATGAAAAACCAGTAGCTAAGGAGAGCACAACTATATTGAAGAAGCCTACCAGTTCTAAGAAGAAGAAGTCTACTAAGTTAGTTGAAGACACTCTTTCCACCAGGAAGAGTGTGAGGCTAAGTGTTAAAATGAAAAATTAGATGGTAGTGGTAAACCCCATTTTTGAAAGTTGTTCCTTCTTGGGAAGGTTAAATGATATGTACATATTAATTTTTTCCACCTATACAGGCTTCTAGGTGTTTAGCTATATGAATTTTGGAATTTTTTCCAAGTACTAGTTTCACTCAGTGGTAAGAGCACCTACGCAAATTGATTTGTCATCATGGAAGGACACAAACAACTCTACACACATTCAGGAGTCAAAGATGATGCATTTTGGCATAGCTACCCAAACCCTTATGCAGACGCAACGTAGGTGGCATTGTGTAATATTTTACAGAATGCAGAATTGTTACACAGGCGCTACCCACAGGCGCTGCGTAATATCTTACAGAGAGAAGGTTTACACACATGCACTACTCAATTTTGCAACATAGGAAAAATGTAGCCACAGACATGCAGCACAGGGGCACTACCCACAGGCACTACCTTCTCTCCTTGTTCCATTCTAGGGGGTGCTACACATAATTGCTACCTAAGGGAGTAGCCAACAAACACCAGGGATCGAGGAAGACTAAGACAACAGTTTTGGATAAGTTAATAATGGAATAAATGACATAAGTAGCAGTTGGAGTGTAGCGGACAGCTACAAGCTCCAAAGAGACACATGGAAAAACAAGAGTTGAGCAGCAAAAGAGGATCAAAGTAGTTAGAAGCATGATTGGGTTTAGTCACCAACACTTCCATGTTTTATAGCATAGGTTGTTATCTGAGTTGTTAGAATAAATAAATGTTCTGAGATTTTTAAGGAAAAGAGGCTAGCTCATACCTCCAGCTGTTGCCTCCCTTTCTTGTTATGAATATATAGATGAATTTATTTAATGGGTTCTGATGGTAGAGAAAGTCTCCCAAGAAATTGTAATATTTTTGATAAAGTGACTGCGATCTAGTATGTACTGGACTTAAGACTTTTTGACTAATAGAAATCAGCTCCTATTTCAAACTATTTGCTTCTAATTCTAAATGTTCATATTTGAATGCTTCATATGGATGACTGTGGTAATGATATGATGGAGGTTTGATCATTTTATTGTCATGGTGTTTATTTAGCTCAGTTTCTAATTTCAAGAAGATCTTGTTTTAAGAAACTGTCTTCCTTTGGGCTTTTGTGGAACTGATGTTTGCAGTAGCTCTTACATTCTTCTCATTCAAGTCTTCCTTCTATCCATATTTACTCCCAAACCACTAGTTGAAATTAGCCAAGGCCTTATTTTCTGTTACATGTTAGCCCTATTTCTGAGTGAGGATATTATCATTCTAAGTTTTTCCATTCGACCTTTCAAAAAACACTCATACTTTCACATATCATCTGATGGGTACTGTGCTTACCTTCCTTGCAATCAGAAGGTGACTCCTAGTGCTAACAAACTCTACTTGATTATGATACTGAATGTTATAATTGCAATAACTATGGTCACATAGCATGAGATTGTAGAAGAAACATAATAAAGTGTCATAAAAAAAAAGGAAGAAGGTGTTCTTACCAAGCATAGAAATGAATACACCAGGGTGTGGAAAAGGAAGCAAGAAGAACCGAAGAAGGAAGAATGTGGAATTGAAGCTTATGCTAAAAATAAATCAAACCAACCGTACATTGACAATGGATTTTCAAAACACATGACAGGGGACCAATCCAAGTTTCTCACCTTGAAGGAAGAAAAAGGAGGAAGTGTTACTTTTGGAGATAATGCTTCTACAAGGATAGTTGGAAAAGGTACTGTTAGTCTTGATAATGGAAAGACAAAGACACCTAATGTATTGTATGTTTAAGGGTTAAAGCATAATATTTTAAGTATAAACCAAATGTGTGATCAAGTTTACAACCTCACATTTAATTCTAAAGGGTGTGAGATAAGGAAAGAAACTTCAAGAAGATTAGTGGCAAATGAAAACATAACCTCAGGCAATGTATATATACTTGATGAAGTCAAAGGAGAAAAATATTGTATGAGAGTGATATATCTCTCATATCATTGTTAAAGGGAATAAAAACCTCACGGGGATCATGTTGATTATTTGGGTTGGTTTTCATTGATGTCAACCCTTGAAGAAAGTCCGATAGAGAATTCTGGTAGCACAAAGGTTTGGGTAATGGACCCAAGTTTGTTTGATGTATAATGGTATTAGTTTTAATACATTTGAAGGCAATAATATTCTATATGTATAGTATATTTCATGCCATTTCCAGTGGTATGTGGAACGTCACATAACTCCTCACAGTTAGAGAGTTATGGCCATGTGAAGTTGGAGAACCCTCATGAGTCATCTAGAAACCCCAAAAGGTCAAAGTAGTCAAAGTGGTTGCAAAGAAGAAATTATTTAAATAATCAAGTGAAGTGATGAGTGTACTATAAGTCAAAGTGGATGCAAAATAAATTATTTAAATAATAAATTTAATGGAGAAATTACTAAGTGGACAAGTGGTTAGAAGTGGGTTAGCCCTAAAATAAGGAAAGTGGTTTAGGAGATTTTAGAAGGTAAATAATAAAGTGAAGTGATGAGTGTACTATAAGTCAAAGTGGACACAAAAGAAATTGTTTAAATAATAAATTTAATGGATAAATTACTAAGTGGACAAGTGGTTAGAAGTGGGTTAGCCCTAAAATAAGGAAAGTGGTTTAAGATGGTTAGAAGGTAACCCCTAGAAGAAGCTACACAAAAGTATAAATAAGAGGCAAGGGTCTCTCATTTTAATCACACTTGAACATATTGCATATCTACAAGTGACTGAGGTAACCAAAGGATATCTAAGATGAATTTCAGAGGTAAGGTGAAGTAAAGAGGGCCTAAATTCAAGGGAGGACAAATTCTTTTGATGATGCTTTCTAAGGTATGTTATTTACAGGTCATCTCACCATTTTCGCAATAATTTTTTTTCTAAAATGATTTAGACCATGAAATTGGGATTCCATTGAGGAAACATATCCAAGTATCTGTGATAAAAATTTCAGCTTGTGGGTCGTTGTATTTTTGGAGTTACACTCCATGGAAAATAGGGTTTGTGGCTAGTCCTGAAACTAGTCTAAAATAGGTGTTTCGGGTAAACATGTCATAACTTCTTCATAACAGATCCAAATTCAGTAAGATCAAATGTGTTGGTTAGAGTACAGTATGTAGTATGTTTTTTTATAATTTTTATATCTATACAACAAATATTCCATGTGGGGAATTCTCTACAAGTTTGATCTCTACAATAAGCCAAAATTCAACAAGGTATGCCATTTTTAGTACAACTCCTTTTCTGAGAGGTTCCAAGGAGTGAAATCAGGAGGAATTGCATAAAGACACTAAAGAACATTGTGTACCATTTTTAGATCTTTATTAATTACAGGTAAATAGTTATGATTATTGCAAGTTAGGGTTGTTGACTAATCCAAAACTAGTCATGTGAGACTAAAGTAAAATTTGATGAAAATGCTAGTCTCTTGTTAAGGAAGGTTTGCAGGTATGTCATCATATACACCAAGTCTGTTACATAGTTACAAATCAGATTTGGATGATGAAATTGATGAAGGATTTTGGTTGAGGTATGTTACAGATAGAGGTTGTATAACAATGAGGTTGTGGCACATGGTTTGATGTAATGGTTTATGGTATTTGGTTATGGATAGTGTGATGTATTTCTAGAGAAATTTTGATGGTTATATTGGTATATG
>SNQJ01S0118639.1:27276-41808 GCA_010110895.2 Picea sitchensis
GAAAGTGGTTTAAGATGGTTAGAAGGTAACCCTTTGAGGAAGCTACATAAAAGTATAAATAAGAGGCAAGGGTCTCTCATTTTAATCACACTTGAACATATTGAATATCTACAAGTGAATGAGGTAACCAAAGGATATATAAGCCAAATTTAAGAGGTAAGGTGAAGTAAAGAAGGCCGAAATTCAAGGGAGGACAAATTCTTTTGATGATTCTTTCTAAGGTATGTTATTTATAGGTCATCTCATCATTTTCACAATAATTGTTTTTCTAGAATGATTCAGACTGTGAAATTGGGATTCCATTGAGGAAACAGATCCAAGTATCCATGATAAAAATTTCATCTTGTGGGTCGTTGCATTTTTGGAGTTACACTCCGTGGAAAATAGGGTTTGTGGCTAGTCCTGAAACTAGTCTAAAATAGGTGTTTTGGGTAAAAACGTCATAACTTCTTCATAATAGTTTTAATTTAGTAAGAAAAAATGTGTTGGTTAGATTACAGTTTGTAGTATGTTTTTTATCATTTTCAGATCGATACAACAAATATTGCATGTGAGGCATTCTCTACAAGTTCAATCTCTAGAATAAGCCAAAATTCAACAAGGTATGCCATTTTTGCTACAACTCCTTTTCTGAGAGGTTCCAAGTAGTGAAATATGTAGGAATTGCATAAATGACATTGAAGAACATTTTTTACCATTTTTCAGATCTTTATTCATTACAAGCACATAGTTATGATTATTTCAAGTTAGGGTTGTGGACTAATCCAAAACTAGTCATGTGAGACTAAAGTAAAATTTGATGAAAATGCTAGTCTCTTGTTAAGGAAGGTTTGCAGGTATGTCATCATATACACCAGGTCTGTTACATAGTTACAAATCATATTTGGATGATGAAATTGATGATGGATTTTGGTTGAGGTATGTTAAAGATATAGGTTGTATAAAAATGAGGTTGTGGCACATGGTTTGATGTAATGGTTTATGGTATTTAGTTATGGATAGTGTGATGTATTGCTAGAGAAATTTTGATGGCTATATTGGTATATGGTTGAGGTACATGTTGGGTACATGGTTGAGATAAGTAGTTAATGAGTTGGCACATACATGAGGTGTATAGTTGATGATGTTGATACATCTTGAGTCATAGTTTATGTGTATTTGATGCATGATTGGTACATATTTGGTGTATGGTTGATGCACTCATTGATGGTACAGGTTGAGGTACAAGTTGGTGCATGGTTGATGCACTTTTTTATGGTAAATTACGATTACATATTGTTTGGTACAGGTTGGTGCATGGTTTATGCACTTCTTTATGGTATAGGTTGATTGGTATAGGTTTACAAGAGTATATCTCACAGTGATAGTGTGGAAATGGTTCCATCATTCTACTTTTATTTCAAGGAGGTTGGACGAGGCAATGATAGGTGGTTGTATCCACCTTCCGATTGTAGATGGAGAACATAGGGGGTTGTAGCCTCCTTCTAGTTGTAGCCAAATAATTGGGGAGTTGGAGCTTCCCTCAGGTTGTAGCCTGACAAACTAAGGGGTTGGAGCCTCCTTCCAGTTGCAGATGGAAAACAAAGGAAGTTGGTGCTTCCAATGAATGTAATTCTTAAAGACATATAAGAAAAATCATTTCGTGGTTTTCTCCCTCTTTGGGATTCCAAACAAAAACACTGGTGTACTGTGTATGAGTATGATTTCTCATTTGTTCATTCTTTATTTACTCTGCAACTATTGGATGATAATTCTATATTGATATAACACTTGCATTTTATGGTGAAACATGATTAAATTGCTCTATTACTAATTCACCCCCCCTCTCAGTAATCCAATAATTAGTGGAAAATGAAAACATAACCCCAAGCAATGTATATATACCTGATGAATTCAAAGGAGAAAAATGTTGTAAGAGAGTGATATATCTCTCATGTCATTATTAAAGGGAAATACAACCTCAAGGGGAGCATCCATTTGTCATTGACGTCAAAGGGGAAGAAGTTCCAAAAAAAATAAGAATGGTAGACACATGGAAAGTTGCATATAGGAGGAGTATCATAATTGAATAAGGGTTTTCATCAATGACAAATGGGGAGATTGTTGGAAATATTGTTTTTATTGATGTCAAAGATAGGGGGAGACTATATGTAATACCCCAAGGACGTGCCCCAGTTATATTATGAATTGTAATCATGTTTTGTAGGTTGGTGAGATGAGTATTGATAAGTTGGTAGGCTTATGTGTTTATTATGCCAAAGAGCCTAAGTGTTAAAGGCCAGGAGCCTGATTTTGTATATGTAATTATGCAGATCATTAATATAATATGTAAAAATCATTGCATGCAGACCAACCACGAAGAAAGAGTGATGGGGGACTAAGATTCCATAGGGTGGGTAAGGGAAAAGGGGCTAAACGGTTGGAAAGAGGGGCTAAGCTTAGGGGATTAAGTCCTTGAGAATGATAATTTATTATTATTCCAAAGCTGTGTGAAAGACATGTTTTTTATCCTAAGTCCTGGGAGAGGAAACACATGCAGCTCCAACGTGTGCAAAAAGGGAATGCATGCAACTCCGGGAAGACAAGTGTCGAACTGGGTGCATGCAGTTAAAATCTGAAGCGTCAGTTGAGTTGGGGGTTCGTTCTGCTAGTTTTCCTGGTCCTCCATATGAAACCATAAGACCTCTGTAATCGACCTCTGCTTAATTTTATTTTCATGCATCCTGAAAACGAGAACTGTGAAGCCGACCAATGTATTTCCATGAATCGTGTGGCCTATGTATATGACCTTTGTAATATTCACGTAGGCACCTGAAAACCGAAAATCCGTGAACCATTCCGTGTCTTCTGAGGAACTTGACACCTGAGTAATCGCCTTAGTTGTACTGTGTTTTAGCGTGGACTGTTGCCGCCTGCGGTGTCATTCCCATCTGTTGTTGCTACTGTCATCCTTGTGTGAATGAGTGTTGAACAATTGTTGTTGTGCTCACCTGGTTGGCGTTGAGTCGAGGAGTGTGCTATAGAAGTGGGTTGTTATGCCTATGGTAGAAGAGGCAGGTTGTCATTCCTGTGAGTAACTCTCTCCAGGTGAGAGATTCTGCTGGGAAGTGGTTTTCTCCTAGAGAGAGTCTAACACCAGCTATGGAGCTATGCGAATTCCTAATATGGCCTATTGTCGAGACCCAGAGAGGGAGGTGAAGCACAACATATTTGTTTGCATGAAATCTATTCTACCATTAAAATGTCTAACTAAAATTATGAATTTCTCACCGATGGACTATGTTTGTGAATGTGTATACTCCCGGGTGGAATAGGCATGTGGGGAATGAGAGTCCGTGAGTAGTGGCCGTAAGAAGGCTCCTAGAGAAAATTCTTCCGGTTGAATTGTGCAGTTTTCCTGTAACCTCAACCTAGTCTAGGATTCCCTTGCCTTGGGTGGAGCTTAGTCCCACCTTGCGGGTGACCCGCAGCTGAAGTGTGATGAGAAGAGTGGTCTAAGGCTGGGAGGTTTGTGGAAGTTCTGCACATAGTTGGTGGACTTACTATAGTTTCAAAGATAAGTATCATTATGTGTTTAATTTCAATTAAAATGCATGTCTGTGATGCTTGTAATATTATCATGTATTCCGTTGCAAGTGGAATTATTGTTAATTCTATTTAAGTCTGTATGATGGTAGTAACTCTATGTTAAATGCGCTAATTTGATTTAATATGCGTATGAGAATGTTTCGCATAGTAGCATTGCCCGACAGTGGGGTTGATGGTCGAGGACATTACAATATGGCATCAAAGCCCATGGTTTCAACGCTGAGACTATATGGGCCGGATAAGTGGTCTTTGGACCCAAGGTTTTGAGTGGAAATGGTGTTTGGATGGAACCAATTTCGAACCTTAGAATGTTTCTGAGTTCCAAGGGGTTACTTGGCCGTGTTACAAATCTCAGGAGGAGTAGCGGTAGAATAAAACCATAGCGGGCGTGGTATTTAACCATAGAGAGAGAGAGATAAACACTTAGGGTGTTGGACCCATAGGATCTGTTTTGGAAAAGGAGAGTCCTTTACGACCATTAGATTTAGAGAAGGTGTAGGAAATTTATCCTGGAATCCTTTTAGAGTTCGACAATCGGGAGAAGTGGAAGGTGTCGAGGAATAAAATTTCGAAGGATATCTACACCATAGATCGTAGGAAAAGAGCCTGATCGTTAGATCTGTGTCCAGGTAGGCAAATGAAAATCACTTTGGATGATTTCTAGTGTGGAGTGTGACAAAATCTGGAAGTCCTGAAGTAGATCGCAACCGTCTGTTGCAAAGGACATGTGTCAAGAGATCGTGTACTTCAAGTGGAAGTACTTCGTGAGGAAGCAAGTGCTTTGCATTTGAAACTCCTGAAGGCTGAAGTGCCAAAGTCACTCTTAGCCATTGATCGTGAAGGAGGAAACATGTTGGTAGATCGTGAACTCTGAGAGAAATCACTCCGGGCAAAGGCGAGCGTAGAGGAGTTGAAACTCCTGAAGTCCGAAGCTCCGAGGCCCAAAGTTGCAAAGTGAATGGGTAGATGTGGCAAGGCTAGATGACGCCGCCTGTGGTGACATGGACCTTTCTAGGTGTACCACGTGCCATCGCCTTAGTTGGTGACAACCGTACTATGTGGGCCCGGAGGATAGAGAATCCAAAAGTTTGTAATTCGAGAGATATAAAGGGAAGTAAGAAGGAAATCTTTCAGAAACCAAAGTCCCAAAGATATGAAGTCCCAAAGTCCCAGAACTTAGACACCTAAGGTTCCATAGTGAGTGTCAGTCATTGCATGCTGGGTAGACGCAGACTATTGATCCACTCTACTTCACGAGTTAGGTAACTCAGAACTCTGAGAGATTGTTGTGATGTGCTTTAAACATTTCTGAGGCCGAAGGCCCGAGTAAGTGCTTATTGATCTGGATCTTGGTCACGACCCATGGTCATGTGGGTTGGGGACTGAGAGAAAGGGGATAGTGCCTGAAAACTTCGTAGACCATAGCCCTGAAAGAAAGTGAAATCTGAATGTTTTCTTGAATCATATTTGTTTATGAATGCTATGGGATTTGTTAAGGATTGATGGCCTGACAAATTCTGGTTGTCTGCACATTGTGTTTGCATAAGTTTAATGAGTGCCATAACTGATTAGAGTTGACAATGAGTGCAAAGATATGGAGGAGACACATAATGCTTCCAGTTCAAAGAAAAAAGATAAAGGGATGGATGTTCATTTTGGAGTTGAAGGGTTGAACTCCAATGGGCATGGAGAAGAGATAGATAATGAAGGGCATATGATGAAAATCATTGAAAATTGCAGAAAGATGCCCAAAAGCACCGAGAAGATAGCATAAATCTCATGAAAGCTAAGGAACAACATGGAGAATTCAAATTAAAGTTGATAAAGAGTCTGGAGAGAATATAAAAGAAGTTGGACAAGGAGAGAGACTCGAGCAAAACAGGGAGTCACCATACTTCTGAGGGAAGAAGATCATGGAGTGTTGGTAGACACCATCATCACTCCCAAGGTCGATCCAAGAGGAGAGTACACAATAGTTCAAGCCCATCTCCTACCAGAAATCACAAGAGATCTAGAGTGGATGAACTAAAGGGAGAAATGAACAAGATTAAGCCTCCTATGTTTGATGGATAACATACTAAAGAGGAAGATGCCGAAACATGGTTGCTTGGCATGAGGAAATATTTCCAGCTGCAGAATTATTCCTCTCATGTAGAAGGAAGAATTTCAATGTATCAACTGAAGGGAAAAACATCCATGTGGTGGGATCAACTTGTGTAGGTGCAACACATTAGAGAGAAAGATATCACTTGGAAAGAATTCAAGAGGTATTTAGAGAAGAAATAATTGACAAAAATATACTATGACAGAAATATGAAAGAGTTCTTTGAACTCAAGCTCGATAGCATGCCCATTGATGAGTACAAAAAGAGATTTTTGGAATTACTGAAGTATGTTCTGTTCATCAAGAATGAGGCTGTCAAGATTCAAAGGTATCTGAGTGGACTGCCACCTTCGATCGATGACAAGATCTAATATGATGACCCTAAGACCATGGAATAAACTATAAGAAGAGAAAAATTCTTATATGAGTAGCAAAGAGAGAAGCCTACCTTCAGGAAGGCTTGGGAAGACAAGAAGAAATTCCAGATGAATCAGAGGAAGAAGGGAACTAAGCCACCCTTTTTCATAAACAGTCCTCAAGGACAACCATCATTTAGAGAGACAAGAATGGATGACGTAGAGGAACAAAGGCCAAGGAAAACACCCATTCAGTGTTGGGGATGTCAGGGGAACCACAAGTACAAAGATTGTCCCCACAAAAATGGAAAAGTGAGAGTTGTCCATAATGTTAAACAAGCTAAAACAATGGAGGACATGGGAAGTAGAATGCCAAGGATCTATGCATCCCTGAACAATAAGCAAGATGAATATTAGTCGCACATGATTGAAGTGGAAGGTATGATCAACAACCATGCTTTTACTATTTTAATTGATTCATGGGCTAGCCATAGTTATATAGATCCTAGAGTGGTGGAAAGTTTTCAATTGTCGAGAAGCAAAAATGAAAAGTCTTGGTTAGTGCAGTTGGCTATAGGAACCAAGAGGAAAGTCACTGAGTTAGTTAAGTCCTGTCCAATGGACATGAATGGACTGAGCACAAAGGCTGAATTGAAAATTTTTCCTTTATGTTCTTATGACTGTCTAATTGGGATGGATTGGTTGGACCAGCACCATGCCATCTTGGAATTTCATAATAAGGCATTCACTTGCCTCGATGAGGAAGGCAATTAGAATAGTCTAAGGAATTCCTAGAGCTGTTGCTGTGAGAGAAATCTTAGCAATACAGGTGAAGAAGTGCTTCAGGAAAGGATGTCAATTATTTGTAGCCCACTTGGAGGAAGCACCCGAGGATAAGGTGTCAAATATCGAAGACCATGCGGTACTAAAGGAGTTTGAGGATATATTTCAGGAGGTACCTAGACTACCTCCAAAAAGAGATAGTGACTTCTCTCTAAACTTGATTCCTGGAGTAGCTCCAGTGTTGAAAGCTCCTTATAGAATGAGTACGCCAGAGCTGAAAGAGCTGCAATTGTAGCTTGAAGAGCTTCTGAAGAAGGGGTATATACGCCCAAGTGTGTCACCTTGGGGTGCCCCGGTCCCATTCATGAATAAGAAGGATGAGACGTTGAGATTATGTATCGATTTTAGACAATTGAACAAAATGACTGTAAAGAACAAGTATCCTCTATTGAGGATTGATGACCTCTTCGATCAGTTGAAGGATGCGAAGATATTTTAGAAGAAATACCTCAGTTTGGGATATCACCAGGTAAGGATAAAGGATGAAGACATCAGGAAGACCGCCTTTAGAATGAGGTATGGTCATTACGAGTTCACAGTGGTGCTGTTTGGGCTATCAAATGCACCCGTTGTTTTTATGTGCCTGATGAATGGTGTATTCAGGGACTATCTAGACAAGTTTCTCATAGTCTTCTTGGATGGAATTTTGGTGTATTCCAAGTCAGGGGAAGCGCATGAAAAACATCTGAGGATGGTGTTGCAAGTGCTAAGAGAACACCAACTTTATGCCAAGTTGAGCAAGTGCTCGTTTTATCAGGAGCAGATCAATTACATGGGGAATATTATTTGGAAGGATGGGATAGTTGTAGATCCCGAAAAGATTGAGGCCATCAGAGAATGGTCAGCGCTAAAGAACATGACAGAATTAAGATCCTTTATGGGTCTAGATGGTTATTACAGAAGGTTTATCATAGGGTTCTCGAGGATAGCTCACCCTATTAATTCCTTGCAAATTAAGGCAAAAAAATTCTAGTGGACAAAGGAATGTGAGAGAAGCTTCCAACAATTGAAGCAATTGTTAACCAGTGCTCCAATCCTGAGGATTGAAGATCTGAATGAGGACTTTGTAGTGTGCATAGATGCATGGAAAGAAGGACTGGGAGGAGTCCTCAGTCATAATGGATTCATAATTTGTTATGAATCCAGAAAGTTGAAAGAGCACGAAAGGAACTATGCGACTCATGATTTGGACTTGGCAGCAATAGTACATGCTCTAAATAAATGGAGGCATTACCTCATGGGAAGGAGGTTCTAATTGAGGACAGGCCATAATGGTTTGAAGTATTTGTTTGATCATCCAACCTTGAATGCTAGGTAGAGTAGGTGGACGGAGTTTCTTTGTGAGTATGACTTTGATATCAAGCATATCAAAGGAAAGGAAAACAAAGCAACTGATGCACTTAGCAGGAGAGTGCATGAATTGCATGCTACAACCATTAGCATGTACCAAACTGATATTAAAGGCATAATTTTGGAGGTTGCAAATACAGATTTGCAGTACAAGGATTTGGTAGCAAAGATACAACAAGGTAAGATGCCACAGAAAGTGGAGAATTATAAATTGGAAATTGACGGAACACTTCTGTACAAGAACAAAATTTAGGTACCTAATGTCCAGGACTTGAAACGTATGATTTTGAATGAAATGCATAATGTGCCTTATGCTGGGCACCCTGGATATCAGAAAATTGTGGCAGCAATCAAGAGCCATTACTTTTGGCCTAGTATGAAGAAAGAGATTGCAGAATACATCGCCAGATGTATGGAGTTCCAGAAGGTTAAAGTTGAGCATAGGCACCCAACAAGATTGCTGCAACCTTTACCCAATCCTGAGTGGAAGTGGGAGGTAGTGACAATGGAGTTTATCATAGGATTTCCCAAAACAGGCAAACAACATGATTCAATCATGGTGGTGGTGGAAAAGCTTACAAAAGATGCCCATTTTATTCCATTGAAGACTACTCACAAGGCAACTAGCGTTGCTGATATTTTTATGAGGGCAATAACACGATTGCATGGTATTCCCAAGACAATTGTGTTTGACAGAGACCCAAAATTTACCTCAAATTTCTGGAAAGGGTTATTCAAGGGGTTTGGAATGAATCTGAACTTTAGCACAACCTATCATTCTGAGTCTGATAGGAAAACATAGTGGGTGAATCAAGTGATAGAATACATACTAAGGATGTATGTGATGGACAAGCCATCTAAATGGGAAGACTACCTACACTTGGTAGAATTCACCTACAACAATGGGTATCAAACATTATTGAATATGAGCCCATTTGAAGCACTTTATGGCAGAAAGTGAAATACTCCAGTAAGCTGGGATAATCCATATGATAGGGTAGTGGTTGGGCCAGATTTGCTCAAGGAAATGGAAGAGAAAATGATGAAGATTAAGAAGAATTTGAATGCTGCCCAAGACAGGTAGAAAATTTATGCTGATAAAAATAGAACCCACAGAGAGTTTAAAGTGGGCGATCATGTTTTCCTGAAAGTGAAAACCAATAGAAGTTCCCTGAAGCTGGGAAACTGCGCCAAGTTGGCAACCAGATTTTGTGGGCCATTTGAAATCCTAGAAAGGATTGGGCCAGTTGCATATATGCTTGAATTACTAGCATCCATGATTGTACATAATGTGTTTCATGTTTCATTGCTTAAGAAATATATACCTGATGCTAATCATGTTATCGATTGGAACGTGATTCAGGTGGAGAAAGAAGGTGTCTTGCAAGTGCATCATATGCACATATTGGACCAGAAAAGAAAACAGCTCTGGAATCGAGCCATGACGCAAACACCCAAACCCTCCAGTCCAAGGTCCACGCAGGGTCATTCTAATCTACCCTTTGAGTCTAATTGACTCTTTGGTTTCCCCTCAGGAAATACCCTTCACACTCAGCAATGTATCCACAGGTCCTTATGGGTGTTCCCGCATGATCAAACACGAAGCATCAATCCAAACCTCCTTAATTGAAATAGGATCGCGCCCTTCACAAGTTCAAGACTTTGGGTTTCATGATTTTGCGATTCCTGTTGTCGAGGGTTCTTATCTCTACAACTACCGAAACCCAAATTTTCGAACTCCGATGCACTCGACAAAGGTTGAATTTTCAACAGGCTTTTCACTTCATCGGGATTTCAAACTTCGCGATTTTGCGAATCCAAATGCAAGGCTCTCCATCCTTCAACTTTCGAACCCCGAAACGGTCATCAAAATTTGACTCCGCCAATTGACGAAGACATGCCACCTATCGTCCTTGCGGTTTTCTACCTTTGACGTAGACTCCTGCCACCTGTCACTCTTTTGGGTTTTCGGGACTTTCTCTCCCAAAGCGTTGCCTTCTCCATTTCCTGACACCTAAAGTGCTGAAATCCCGAAACTTTAATCCAGGTCCTATCGCAACTCGCGACTTAGGGATTTTCGTTCCACTTCACTCGACTCATTGTCGCTAGGATCCACGAAATGCCGAAATGATCTGATGGTTTGTGCAAAGAACAATCAACGGTCCACATTGATTCTAGATCCTAGAGTGGTAAGCTCGCCTGCCTCTAACCACCCTGAAATTTCCTTGGATCATACGATCCTCGTGATTTCGGGAATTCCCCATAGAGAATTTCAATCGCTCGTTGCTCCTTGATAACTCCTACGAAATAAACCAAGGTTCTTCCTTTGGGATTTAACTTCTGCAAAATGACTTTGCTTCGTCTCACCCTTGTTTATCTCAAGGCACTAACCCTCCTGAGTTTTCCTTGCAACCTCAAGTCTTCAATAAGACTCATGTGTGCACTTCTTGTGGCAGTCCCTCAAATACTTCTAAGTATTTGATTCTCTCGACTCTGTGCACTTTTCTGCAACAACAGTCTTCCAATTCACCCCTTGGTTGATAAGTTCTCAACTTTCAACTGGCCTATGCACACCTGCACGGATCCTGTGTCTCACCTACACTTTTGCGGGAATGAGAACAACTGTATCCTTCCTGCGCTTTCAGAGATAAACTCTGAATCTCCATCAATGCACTTCTTGCGGACGATTTCACTGCACTCCTTGCAGGAACTTCTCACTCAGGAAGATAAACAATTGAAACTCATTCTCTCTCTCTCTCTCTCAGACTTCAAACATTTAAAATGAAATCATACATTCACACAATATTAAAGCAGATGCATAATAGAGAGAATAAAAAACCATAAGCATACCATTCAACATGTATACACAGAAAACATCATAACACCATAATCTGAATTAAAGCTTCATATATTAATTCAAAGCTCCTCTACATGAGTTCTTCTTCTCAACTCTCTACTACAACTCTCTTCTTCTCTATGCTCAATGATCTCTGATTGTTAATGTTCCAATGATACAAAGGTGAGGGTGTCTATAGTCAGTTTTCCCTCCTATGCTCTAAACTGTCTAATCTAGAATTTAAATCTACCTACTTACATTAACTATGCATAAATGCCTCTACCTACTACAGATGAGAGAAAATCGCTCATGATCTGTTTACATCCTCCAAAATATAAATGCAAGGTACGCCTTATTACATTAATATTTCAAAAACATTCCAAAACACTTTTGCAACGTGCTGAAATGTGCTGGCGCTCATCCCAGCTGTCTTCCGCCCCCGTGCTCGCTTGCTACTGGCAATGATCCTGCATCATACTCCCTCGCTTGAAAATTTTCATGGACTCCTGTTCATGAGCTCTTGCACAGTCTGTCCATGCTTATGAATTTCTTCTTCATTTTCCCAGCTGGCGTCTTCAACTGGATTTCCCTTCCATTTGACCAAGTATTCAAAATACTCTTTCCTCCTGGTCTTCTTGCTGACCCTCTTATCAAGTATACTTTCCATCTGTGGCTTTTCAGCTACAAGCATTTGTTTAGTCCACTGAACCTCTGCCTGTCTATTCTCTGCTCCTGCTTTTCCAACTCTGTAAGGGTACAAATATGAGATGTTGAATATCCGTGAAATTCCGATCCCATCGGGTAATTCATTCTCATATGCGTTTGCCCCAGATTTCTTCAAGACCTTGCATGGTCCAATCTTTTTCATTTTCAGTTTGTTATATGTTCCCCTTGGGAACCTCTCCTTCCTCAGATGTGCAAGAATCAGATCACCAACTTCAAACTGAATTTCTCGCCAATGTTGATCTGCTCTGCGTTTATACTCTTGACTCGAAGTTTGCAAACGTTCCCTCACTTGGCTGTGAAGTTCCTTCATTGCTTCTACAAAATCCTCCGCACTAGCACTTCTGAATTCAGTCTGTTCTAAATCTTTCAATCTAGACACTCCCCTGGGTTGCATTCCATAAACAATCTGAAATGGACTCTACCCTATTCTTCTGTTAATTGAATCATTGTAAGCGAATTCCACCCGTGGCAGAATGTGATCCCACTGACTGTGGTGTTCAGTCACTAGGCTCCTTAGAAAATATCCCAAGGTTCTGTTTATAACTTCTATCTACCCATCCATCTGAGGATGATAAGATGAGCTAAATGAAAAACTTGTCCCTAGCTTCTTCCATAAAGTCCTCCAAAAATTTCCCATGAACTTGGTGTCTCGATCTAAAACAATACTTCTTGGCAAGCCGTGAAGTCTGACAACTTCTTTGAAAAACATGTTCAGAATGTCAGTTGCGTCGTTGTTTTTCTGGCATGGTATAAAATGTGCCATCTTTGAAAATCTATCGACTACCACAAAGATTGAATCGCAACCTCTTTGCATCCTTGGCAGCGCTAATACAAAATCCATGCTCACTGCATCCCACAACCTCTCAGGTATGTGTAATGGCTGGTATAACCCCGTGTTCTGCCTTTTTCCCTTTGTGTGTTGACAAATTCTACATATGTCCACAAATCGTTTTACATCTGTCCTCATCCCTGGCCAAAAATACGAGCCATTCAACTTTGAGAACGTCTTATCATGACCGAAATGTCCGACCAATCCTCCACTGTGTTTTTCTTTCAACAAATTCTCCCTCATGGATCATTTTGGAATACATAATTGATTGCCTCTGAATAATAATCCATCCTGGATCATATATTCAGTCCATTGACTTCTGTCCCTGAGAATTGGATTCTTAGATGCCTCATACACCTCTTTAAAATCTGGATTGTCTCTGTACATTTCTTTGAGATTATCAAAACCCAAAGTTTTGACTTTGAATTCCTGCATCAACAAACATTTCCTGCTCAAAGCATCAACAACTTTGTTAGCAGTTCCAGAAATATGCTTAATTACAAAAGTAAAATTTTGCATATATTCAACCCATTTTGCATGCTTTTGGTTCAGCTTGTCTTGTTGAGTCACGAATTGTAAAGCGTGATTATCGCTGTACAAAACAAACTCTTTAGGAACCAAATGATGTCTCCACTTCTTCAGTGCTTGTATGACAACATAAAATTCTTTGTCATATGTGGAGTACTTAACTTTCACTTCATTCAGTTTCTCACTGAAGTATGTGACTGGCCTATCATCCTTGCTCAAGACTGCTCCAATTGTAAATCCACTAGTGTCACATTTGACATGAAATGTCTTACTGAAATCTGGCAACACCAGAATTGGCTGTTTAGTAATCTTCCTCTTCAGCAAGTTGAAACTTTTCTCTACTTCTTCTGTCCAGTGAAAAGACTTATGTCTTTTCTTCACCGTGTCCATCATCGGTGTGCTAATTCCACTGAAATTTCTGATAAATTTCCTGTAGAATCTATCCAATCCATGGAAAATTCTAACTTCAAATATACTCTTCGGCGATGGCCAATTCTTAATGGCATCCACCTTCTCCGGATCCATTTTCAGCTCATTTGCAGAGATAACAAAACCCAAATAAATGAGTTTTGTCCTCATAAATGTTGATTTCTTCATATTTATCAACAACTTTTCTTGCTACAATCTCCTCATCACTGTATCCAAATGATTCAAGTGTTCAACTTTTGTCTTGCTGAAAATCAATATATCATCAAGATATACGATGAAATTTTTTCCAATGAAATCCTTCAGGACTTCATTCATCAATATCATGAAAGTACTAGGCGCATTTGTTAAGCCAAATGGCATAACAAGCCATTCATACAGCCCTTCATTTGTCTTAAATGCCATCTTCCATTCATCAGCTTCTCTCATTCGAATTTGATGATATCCGCTTTTCAAATCAATCTTTGAAAAGAATCTTGCTCCACTCAAGCAATCCATCAAGTCATTCATCCTTTGCAATGGAAATCTATCCTTGATGGTAATCTTATTGATCGCCCTCGAGTTTGTGCACATCCTCTAGCCTCCATCTTTCTTTGGGTTGAGCATTGTTGTAACAACGCATGGACTCAAGCTCTCTCTAATCAACCCTTTGTCCATTAAATCCTGGACCTGTCTCTTGACCTATTCATTCTCCCGCGGTGTCAATCTATACACTGCTTTGTTTGGAAAACTAGCTCCAGGTATAAGATCAATATGATGGCTTATACTTCTGATAGGTGGCAACGAATGAGCTAGTTCGTCCACTACTATATCAGCGAACTCTTCCAACAACTCTTGGATTTCCTCTGCTAAATCATCCACTCTTGTACTGGTTAAAACAATTCTAGGCTTCCTGACCACAATGAATTGTATATCTTCCTTCTTATTAACCTCCTTAAGGAGTTCC
>SNQJ01S0118640.1:7921-35406 GCA_010110895.2 Picea sitchensis
GATAATAATAAAGGAAGGACCTGGCAATTTCTCTGGTGGACGTAGCCCACACTGGGTAAACCATGTAAATCTGTGTCTCTCTTGTATTGTGTATCTTCTATGTTTTGTTTCTGCATTTGTTTTATTTTATTGCTCCGTGGTCCTATTTTTTCTAACAGAAAACTCAAAGGTTTTTTATGATTATAGAGTCTGAAAAACACTCAAAAGAGAACTCTCTCAGTTCCTTTTTTGTAAAGTAGTCCGATGAGACCAAAAAAGAGATAAACTATCGCTCAACAGACATTTTCTTCAAATACTTTAACGAGCTTGAAAATAACAAGATCGCTCGGCAATCTTTTCATGTTTAGAGAGTCTAAAAAGAGCTTAAAGAGGACTCCAGGGGGGATTATGTTTTCATATAACCTTGTTGAGCCCGAAAAAGTGATAAAAGTATGCTCGATCACGTTCTCATGTATTTTCAAGCACAAGAATGGACAAAGACCACGCTCGAGTTTTTATACAAAAAACATAAAAAAAAAACAATCAAAACACGCGATGACAAAGAAAAAATATGTCCACATCCCTGCATAGGAACATTGAAGTCATTACGCCTGCCAAAGTTACACTCAAAAGGACATTAGGAATTAGGGTTAAATAGATTAATAATCATAAAAAACCAAATAACATGTTAAAAGTAAATATAAAGGAGTAAAAACTCTTTTTACCATATCATTTTCACTTTTCCACTATTTGAGCTCAAAAACCCCTCTTTTACCCTCAAAGTTCAGCGTCAAATTGTGGGAGTTACGAGCGTCCATTCGGCAAGCCGTCAACGACAGTGAGGTAGGCTCTTTGTCTTGTACTCTTTCATGGTTTAATTTTGCATTTTCATTGGTTAAAAAATCATTTTTGAGTTGATTTTATGAGCCCTAATTGCACTCAACCATTCTCGCGGGTGGGCTACACGGGACCTGCGAGAATGGGTGATTCTCGTAGGTGAGCCTACAACATCCTGCGAGGTTCTCGCACTGTGCCCAAAGGGCACCTGCGAGAACCGCAAAGCACAAAAGTTTTTTAAATTTTACTCAATGAAAAAAGAACTAATGAATGAATAGAGTTGATAATCTTCTCTTTGTTCTTCCTATGCAGGTAATTGGCCATCAAAATGGTTCTTGAATGGCAGGAAAGGGAGCATGAAGAAGACAATGCAATTGCTAGAAATCATCCACCTACTATTGTTGCTTTGAGAAATTGTTGCCTTCTGAAGTATTTTCGTATCCCGGGCATGAGGGCCCATGTCAGGTTATTAGAGTACCTTGTGTGTATGTGGGATTCCAATCAACAGGTATTTTATGTGGGGGTCCACACACTGTCCTTAGATATTGAAGACATTTACTTTTTGACTGGACTGTAATGGCATGGGCACTACGTGAGCCTGACTAGTGGCAAAGGTGGTGGGTTGCCCATGAGTGAGTACTGCCATTTACACTGTGTTCCCGAGGCAGAGAGAAAGAAAGGAAAAGTAGCTATTTGGGGGGTACGGGATTTGACCCTCCATACTATCCTATTCACCATACCTCGAATGGCTAGGATTTCCTCTCCTCACATGGTGCTATAGAGTTACTTCCAGTATTCCATAGAGTGTACTGAACCTCGGGTTTTCAACTGGGAAGATGTTGTGCTTCGTAGTATAAAAAAGCAGTTGACCAAATGCAGATGAGGTGAACTGAAGCAATTCATTTACGGATATTTGTTAGTGTCCTTCTTCCTTGAGAGGGTTCCATTACTGAGGCTGCAGGTTGAGTGGAATTTACTAGCTCCCAAGGATCCAAGGATTCTGAGATGGTGTCGGCTCATGGCTCGGCACGTAGTTGGACCGATCATCAAGTATGATGATACCTTTTTTGACTGGCTTCAACCACAGATGTTGATGGTTGATGATTATGCTTATGTCGAGTTGGATTTCTGAGCAGATCCAGACTTAGTACCGCCAGAGGATGCTTAGTGGGGGGAACTTGGTAAGAAGTACACACATTTTTTCTTTTTAAATGTTTTTATGAATTTTTCATATTCAAATGTTTTTGTTTTATAAGTTCGTCCAAAGACTAAATACAATATTCATTTTTGATGACCCAGATGTTGGGCCTTACCGACCTCCTGGTACTTCTCCCATTCAGCGGTGGGGAGAGGTAGTGGCAGTGCCACAATATGCTAAGGATTATCAAGTAGTGGAACAAAACCTAGAGGGCTTGACTGCAGATATTCCAAACATGCCTCTTGAAGAGGTTCCACGATGCGATCAACGTCATACAGTAGGAGTGTCAGGGTCCATGAGTCGACTACTCTGTAGAGTTGCTCGGGCAGTCATGTGTTACCATAAACGTCATCCATGACGTCACTTTGTAGAAGCTATGAGCTTCAGATTTTGACATTTTGGTCTTTGAACAAAACTTTTTGTAAAAAACTCTTTTGATCGTTATATATACAGACGACTTCTACCGGTTTATCATGTATTGTGTGAATTGATGTGATTGATTTATAAATGATCCAAATGTCTATCTAATACATAGTTAGCCAATACATCTGTTAATGTATTTAGACATCTAGGAATATGTTGATATTCAATGTAATCAAAATAACGTTCCAAGAGGCGAATTCACAAATACACCCATAAAAACGTAGGACTTCGAATAGTATAGACATTACTTAACTGTAGTACTACAAGCTGCGAATTTAGTCGCACAACCAAATGACAGATTCTGAGCGAGATAGCATCAACCAATAATTCAATAACGATGCTATACTTTGCAATTTTGTTGGTCACATGGCCGAGACACACACCTCGTAAGGAAACAAGTTCGTTTGTAAGGGCGTAAATTTCAGATGCAGCGGAAGCAAGGTTCTGAGTACTACGTCTAGCGCCATCAGCGAAGCCAATATAGGGTAGTGAAGACTCCGACATCTGGAAATCAAACACAACGTCACATAAGGGAAGAGACCAGATAACGATAAAGAAAGCTATAGTAACACACAAGAATTATGATACAATACAAATACAAGTACTCATGCACAAATGATTTTATGCATAGTAATTCTTCAAGTACAACCCATTCCTGGGTTCACTCAAAGGGATACCATCGTAATCTACTAACTCATAAGATCCTTTTTCCAAAACTTTTCGAACGATATAAGGATCTCGCCACATGGCTTCGAATTTTCCATCTCCTAGCATATCTCGATCTTGATCATATAGGCGAATGAGATCTCCTTTCGAGAAAATGTGAAGCTTGACATGTTTATCGTATTGGGCCTTGACACGCTTTTTTTGAGCTTCTATAACTAGGGTAGTGTCGCGTCGAGTTTTTTCTAATCGCATAAGATACAATAGCCGTTCCTCCTTAGCAGAAGTGTTGGGTAGGAGTTCAACAACTAGTTTTAAAGAGGGTATCTCGCATTCAATCGGGAGAATGGATTCCACACCATAGACTAACCGGAACGGTGTAAATCCAGTAGTGGACTTGACGGATGTCCGGTACACCCACAATGCCGAAAACAACATTGTGTGCCAACTTGTTTTATGAATCCCTATCATTCGTCGGAGCATAGTTATGAGAACTTTGTTAATTGCTTCGACCTGGCCATTGGCTTGTGGGTAATAGGGCGTTGAGTTATCATGGCGAAGACCCAACTTTTCCATAAGTTCAAACATCATGAATTTTTTGAAGTGGCTACCATGATCAGTGACGATATCTTGGGGAACACCAAAATGAGCTATGACGTGATTAAAAATGAATAATGTTGCGGTCTTTCCAGTGTTGTCAAATGTCGGCATTGCCTCGGCCCATTTCGTAAAGTAATCAATGGCTACAATAATGTAAACATGCCCCCCCGGTCGAGTGAGGGTGACATGTCATGAAATCTATGCCCCATTTCGCAAATGGACCAACTGAGACCACAGGGTGAAGAAGAGAGGGATGTGACTGTATCTTTGGATTATAGGTCTGGTAAGCATGGCATTTCTAAACGGCGATGATGCAGTCGTTAAAAAAAGAAGGCCAAAAATACCCTGCTCATAAGATCTTCTGGGCAGTAGCATATCCAGACATATGAAAACCACATGCTCCAAAATGGTAGTCATTCATAGCTTTCTCAGCTTCATTGAATGTTAGGCAACGTCGAAAAACATAGTCAATCCCTTGACAATAAAGAGTATTCGCGAGGATAATGTATTGACGAGCTTGATAGCGTATGCGACGTCGGTCAGTACTAGACAAAGTTGGTCGGAAAGTCTGGGTTTGGAGATATATAATTATATCACCATACCAAAGATCATCAGTGCTAATAAGGAAAAGAGATTCATCGGGTAATGAATCAGTTGCTACATTTTCCGTTGCAGAATGGGGAAAGTCACATATCAACTTAGCAAAGACTAAGGACTTCTTGGACTTGGCACGTTCGAATTCCAAGTCAAACTCCTGGAGTATCACAATCCATTTGGAGTATTTCCCCCCTAGCAATTGACATGTAAGAATGTGTTGCATAGGGTTGCAGTGAGAAATCACTGTAGTTTTGCATGAGAGGATATAGTGCCAGAAGCATTGGACGGCTTGAACGGCAGCCAAGGCCAGTTTTTCGACATGTAAATACTTGATTTCGGTAGGCGTTAGACTTCGAATCAAGTAGTAGATAACATGTTCGTCGTTATCATCATCCTCTTGGACGAGAACCATACCAATAGTGTACTCCGAGGCCTCAAGATAAAGGAAATACTCGCGACTGTAATCGGGGGGAAAGAGAAGCGGAGCATGCGTTAGGGACAACTTGAAAGCCTCAAAAGAATTGTTGGTGATGGTATCCTAGATGAACTCTGAATCCTTTTTTAGGAGCCACATAAATCCACGAGTTATCTCGGCATAATTTGGGATAAAACGATGAAGAAATTTTGCTTTCCCCTGCAAACTTTGCAACTGGCGAAGTGTAGAAGGAGGAGGGATATTAAGGATTGCCTCATCCTTTAAAGGATACACCTGGATCCATTGATGCGAAACAATAAAACCGAGAAGGCGGCCGGATTCTACGCAAAAAAATGCACTTATGAGGATTCAAACGAATATGGTAGAACTAACAATGGACGAAAATGGATCGGAGGTGTTTTGGGTGATCAACTCGACGCATTGAGTGAGTGGGTAAATCATCCAAATATGGTTGAACGATGTGTTTGATATCATGGAAATCATAAGACATAGTGCATTGAAAAGTTGCGCCAACGTTCTTGAGACCGAAAGGAAGTTTCCGATAGGAAAAATTACCCCAAGGACAAATAAAAGTAGTCTTATGTTGATCCTCAGGAACAATGTTGATTTGATTATATCCGAAGAAACCATCCATGAGAGATGATTTCACTTCCGGCACAGTCATCAACAATATGATTGACGAAGGGGGTAGGAAAGTTGTCTTTTGGACAAGCTTTGTTGATATCCCTATAATCAACGCATACACGAATTGTGCCTTGTTTCTTTTCAATCGGGACAATATTGGAAACCCAGTCTGTGAGAGCCACCAGATAAATAAAGATGACTTTCAGAAGTTTCTCGACTTCGAGCTTAAAAGAAGTTGCTTTACGTGGGTGAACTGGACGAAGGCGTTGCCGGATGGGTTTAGTGTCGGGGTATGTCTTTATCTCATGTATCACAATCTCAGGGTCGATACCCAGCATTTCTTCGTAGCTCCAGGCAAAGATGTCACAAAACTCTTTGAAAAGGGACGTGTAGGTGATGACTTCATCAAGAGAACATGAAGCTCCAAGATGGACATTTTCGATGATTCCAGGTTTGATGGATATGTTGAGGGGAATCGTGGGTGAGATATTTCTTAAGTTCCCTTTGGAAAACACATCGGGTGCAGACTCGGGAACAGTCAAGATGATGACAACGGTCGACAGGGTCGAAATCCGTTGGTAGTTCTCAAGGGTATGTTGCTCTAGAAAGAGGATGGAATGATGATGCCCATCGTCCCAAGGGGTGTCCTCCATGAAAGACATGATCATCTCATTTGTGGGAAAAGTGACATGGAAAGGATCGGGAGACAACTCACCAAGAGAAGGAATAGAAGGTGTTGCCGATTGAATGGCTTGATAGGTGGATTCAATTGGACTTAACGACATTTCATCGTCGAAACAAAGATGATCTCCAGGGTCAGGGACTATCCAGGGGTCGTGAGACGCAGGAAGTTCATGAGGCAAGGTGGAGATCATGTTGATGGAAGCAACAGATGAGCTTGGAACATCAGGTGGTGGAGTGGGGAAAGTACCCATTAACGAAGAGTCCTTGAGAAGGCCTATACCGACGTTCTCATAACCCAGTGGGGTTTTAGCGATAAACGGTATGTTGCTAGTACGGGTATCAGAATTGAAGAAGGCTAGTTGATCGACGGTGACAACCTTACCTTAATGTGGGAAACATACCACACGAAAAAGGGTTGACACAACTGCGTGCATGGAATCGATCCAGTTGTGGCCGAGTAGAAGATTGTAATCAAGGGGAGCGTCAAAGACTTCCACTTCGACTTGGACTATCTTGCCTTCTAACATGATGGGAAATGAAGGAAGGACACCGTAGGTATTAAAACCGGAGCCATTGAAGGCCTTAAGAGTGTTATGGGATTCATTCAAGGAAGGATAGCCAATGGCTTTCCATCAAGCAAGAGACATGGACACGTCGAGGCACCCTCGTCGATAACGGTTTGGAAAATGTTTTTGTCAGAGAAAATCACTTGGATCTGGAATGCGAGTTGAGGGGGTAACCTTGGAATGTGATCTTCCAAGTCAAATATTATTAAATTCGTATCCGTCGGGTCAATTCCACCGATGGCTTTAAACAGTGCCTTCCGTTGTGCGGGACAAGTTTGAAGGACTTCAAGGGCTGACATCGCAGAAGGTGCTTGGGCCAGATCTTCAACAATGTTGTATTTCTGGGCCGTAGGAGTATGAGGATTGAAAGCCAATTTCTGAACGACGCCCTTTCAGGGGGGTCGCAGAACTGTGTCGAGGCTCAGTCGTTCAAGATGAAGAGGACCGTTGGTAGGTGGAGTCACTGGAGAGGGTTGTACCAAGGAAGGAGGTAGATCATCAATCTTCTCTTTAGAGGGAGAATAATCTTTGTCTCGAGTGGTGAGTGCAACATTGCTCTGCTTAGAATCGCCAGTACACATCAAAACATAGGAGGTGGTAGAAGATGAGGGCTGGCCATGGATGACCAACTGAGCCTGTTGTTGAGACGGGAAGGGTTGGAACAAGACAGTTGGTGCAGGTGGTTTTGGAGATCCTTGAAGGAACTTAGTAACCTCAGAACATCATGGACAATCCTTCGTGTAGTGATCATCACCATAGATAAGACAAGGGTATCATGGTTTGCACTTATCTCGATCGTCAACAGGGGTATTTTTTGTGTGCTCTGCTTGAGAAGTATTTTTTCCCTCCTTATTCTTACCCCTTCCCTTTTTAGACTTTTTTTTACTGGCTGGGGTAGTTTGGACTGCATTTACCTCATAAGTCTTTTTGGTGGGAGGGGAAGGAGACAAAGAATTTTGAACATTAGAAGAAGCGGATTTGGGGTTTGTTCTTGAAGCGGAATGTGGTTGGGCCTGGAAAGTGCCAATCACACCATCAGTTGCATGCAAAGTAGCTGGAGTAGTTGAAGTGTTGGAAGTATTAGGACGAGGTAAGTTAGGTAGTAAATCATAAAGGGTTCTCGTTTGTGAGTAAACGAGGTCAAGATATTGAGCACGACTTATAGCCTGCTCTTCCATGACTATGCCACCCATGGCAATGTCCTTACTGATGTCGTTCACAAATGATTTTGTGAACCACTCTACCAGCAACTGATCGAGGAGCTCAAGTTTAATGAGACGTCGTCTCCTTCGCCACTCATGGATGTGATCGGATATATGAGTGGCTTTGTTCTGTTTTAAGGAAGTCAAAATCTTGGTCCCTGTGTCATAATGAATCAGTAACTAGTAGTGTGTGAGGAAATCCATGGCTAGGGTGTTGAAGTCAGAGAAGAAACCTCATGGCAATTCGATATACCACTTCGCAGTAGAACCTGTAAGGGTTCGTTGAAAAAGATGTAAACGAATAGAGTCATCCATCAACGAGTTGGATGAGCACCATAGGTGAAAAGTCATAACGTGATTGTTTGGTTCCTCTCCCGCTTTTCCATCGAATTTAGGAATGTCTGATGGAAGCTTGGATAGTATAGCAGGCCATTGGGGAGAGTGATGAATAGGATCATTTAAAATCCTTGACAAATCTAGAAGATCCAAAGTGGTGAGAAAGGGTAACTTTCGATTCACCTGCGGGTATTGGTGGCTTTGGGGAGGAAGCCCTATCAACAAACCAGTAGGGCCATAAGAAGTTTGAATATAATGTGAAGACCCAGGCAGATGCGGTGGTGGTTGGAGAGGATAGTAGCTCATAGGATTATACCTTGGAACATGGGCTTGAGTTTGAGCATTCGCCCCCCAAATGGGATTGAACGATCCTGGATATGGTTGGCCCACACTAGGGGGTATTACAGATGCATTGAGAAACTGCTGCCCCCCAATCGATTGAGTAGGTTGTTGTATCAATTGATTCCAATACTGGGCCAAGGATGGAGGTATGTTTTTCCCATAAGGTGGAGTCAGTCCTCCCATCAAAGATGGTGTTCCAATTGGGGGAAATGTGCCAATTGGGGGTTGTGTTCCAATTGGGATTTGCGTGCCAAAAGGAATTTTCCCACTGAAAGGGGGTTGAGCCATACCACCTTGGTGAAATTGTCCACCAACCAAAATCTGGTAATTTGGAGTGAATGACAGAATAGCGCCACTAGGATGAAGACTGCCAGTGGAAGACGTAGAAGGACCACCAGGAAAGATGGATGGGGTTTGCGTAGGAGTGTGAATGGAAGCATTCAACGCACGGTATCTGGGTGGTAGTGTCAGAGTGACGTTGGGCGTTCACGGTGTGTTGATGGGAGCAAGACTAACCATAATAAACCTGGTTGGAACACTCGTAGTATCTGTGAGATGGGCCATTTTGGTAGGGACGGTAAAGTGATAGGAAGTAGTCAACGGTATTGTCTCTGGAATAGAGATTTCGGAAATCACAGGTGGATTGATTTCGGAAATCACAGGTGAACCTGGACCAAAAAGGTCCCGGCGGAAAACACTTCTAGACAAAAAAAGATCTTGGCCTTCTATGCCCAGAAAGGGTCCAACTGGTGATCTAGAAGACATAACAACTAATTCTCCAAAAGAGTTTAGTCGCATAAAAGGTCACTCAGAATTAGGGTGAAGTCAAAAATCCTCTCGAGTATTTGTAATTCAAAAATGTTCTAGAGAGTCAGTCTGTTCTACTTGTGGTGTGGTGACGACTGTGACTTCACCTGGCTGAGGAGAGCCCTCAGGTGTACTTGTAGGCAAGGGTTGAGAACCGTCCAGGTGCTCTGGAGATAAACCCTGCATTCTACGTGAACGACATGGAGGAGCTATTGTAAACGAGTGACAAACTTCACGAAGAAAATCGTATGGCCAACTTTGAGAAACAAACAACACGTGCTAGTAAACAAAATCTAGGAAGAAACACCAAGAAAACAAGACCTTCTAATTCCGAAGTCACTAGTTGGTGATGAAATCCAACGTTGCAACAATAAGACGAGAAGGGGCGGGTCTAGGGTGGAAAATTTACGCTGATGACTTTCTTAACGGACTTACACCCTGGTGCAAGCTCCCACACATAATCATGGGTATACCCTCCAAGGATCCCTAGTGAGTTTGGTCAACGTCAATTCCAGGTACCGTGAAGACTTTCCCCTTCACAGTCACCTCGTGTAAGAACCTAGAAAGATAGGAAACTAAGGTTACCACCAACAACAATAAATCCTAGGGGAACAATCGACAGTCCGATCCACATGCAAGGGTAGGGTATCTAGCCCAAAATCAACTCAAAAGGCTTCCACTCATCATTGTGGGTATACCTACGAGTGATCCCCATAATATGTGCAATCTTTACACTGATATCAACAAAGCAGGGTGAGTAACTCTGCTAATACCAATGCGACCTCGTGCTTGACCCTTGTGTGAGAAGGGCTTCCCAAGACAAGATGTTGCAAGTGGAATTTAACACTCCCTAACACAAGATGCTATTGTGTGTTTTGTGATTTTGGAGAGTGTATCTCTCTTCCTACTCCAAAGCACTAGCCTAGATAAATGTTGGTGTAATAGAGCCCTAGAAAAGAGTTACTAGATAAATTTTACAATTGCGCAGTGTTATTAAGAGTTGTTGTTTACTCAAAGGAAACATAGATGAAACTTATGTTGTATGACTCTGACCCAACGATGCATGGATGAGACTGAAAAATATATCAATTTTCTTTCAATGAATCCTATGTATGGGAGGGAGAGAGAAGTTTTCTGGATCAAACTGTGAACTACAAAACACAATTTCCTTTAAAAAGAAAATGCAACAAATCACGCATCAATAACAATTCTCTATCGTGTCTTTTTCAAGAATTTCAACAATTGATTTTCAATGTTTTCGAAGACGAAAATGATTTTTTGAAATAAAAAAATTTGTTCACTTTTCAAAAAGGACCCACACTATGATAGTGAGAGTACAGAAAATAAAAAACCAATGAACAAGCAATGACAAAAACCCAAACTTCTCTTTCAATGAAAACAAAAATAAGAAGCAAACCAATCTAGTCTTTTCAATCGCATAAGAAAAGTGATCTTTCAAACAATGGGCAAATGATAAAGACCAAGAAAATCAACTTTCAACCGATCGTCAGTCCTTAACCAAACAAGCACACTTAGATTATGAAATTAGAGAGTATGGCTATGCCAAGAAAAGTCAAGAAACGAAAGTCAAGACAGAAGTGACAATAAGAGCCTTTGAAATCCTAAGACTGTTCATGCATGAAAATGAAGACAAGAAAGACATCAATCAATGGTCCAAGAAACTCTTATGAGGCACCTAGACTTATTTGGGAAGTTGAAGATGCCAACACTCAAATCCAAAAGTTTGAAAAAATGAGTTTGCAGGCTGGAAATATTACACAGTGCGAGAATTAGTTATTCTCGCAGGTGGCCCTTGAGCAGAGTGCGAGAACCTCGCACTGAGCCTAAAGGCAAGATGCGAACTCTATAGATTCGCGCAGGCTAGTGTGAAGTGCAGTGCGAGAATGTCTGAACTTAGTCAAATTTTTGGAAAATGACACAAAATTTGAAGAGGCCTCTCAACCCAGAGGGTCTATCAGGGTATCCTGAAGACTCAGAGATTGATATGAATGGATAAAAGTAAAACAAGAGAAAATGGCCACAGAAAAATACCAAAAACCACAAGAAAACGGGTTATTTCCCCAGTGGAGTCGCCAATTTTGTTATTGGACTAATCGGTAGGTGAAAACACTAATAGATCTCCCTAGATCCACCTGGATCTAGAACAAAATAGGACATGACATGACTCTTTCCCTAAGTTTTGATCATTGAATTATCTAGTAGGAAGGAACAAGTAACATACCTTTATATCGCTTCCTAGGGTCTTTGTTGCTCCCGCTTTGCTCCGGTGCTCTCGTGAGGTCAAGACCAAGACAACACAAACCAACCAAAGTGAAGATAGCACAATATATTCAACTGTCAACTTATGTGTATGATCAAGGAATTACACAATAAAGTGAGAATAGCTTTATGGTAAAGGGACATGCCACTGTATCACATTAATTGAAAGTAAAGATTACAACCTAATCACCTTGATGTTGCAAGATTCCTTTCGATGGCTCTTGGCTCCAACACACACACTTTCTCAATCCTTGCATGAATAAGATCAAATCCTCTTGATAGACCTACTAGAGTCTCCAAGCTACTGTTCAAGCTAAGTCCTTCACACAATTCTTTCACCAATTCTCCAATGAATCTTGCTTAACCTTTTCCATGAGAATTCCCTCAATATATAAGAGAGAATTAGATAGTTACTTGGATAAGAATGATCCCACAATATCAGTTGTGGGAATCCAGTACAAGGATAACCATTCAAATGCCAACCCATTCTTCTAGAAGATTCCCTTCTAGAAACATTGAGAATTCATCTTTTTCCATGCTTTAGGACGAGTTCACACCCTAGCTATTCAACACAGTGCGAGAAGTTCGCACCTTGGCTTAAGGCAGCCTGTGAGAATGGGTCATTCTCGCACCCTAATATATTAGCAGCCTGCGAACCTTCTTCAAAAAGGAGTTTTCTGGGAAGAGATGAAAGTAACTTTTCTTAGGAGAAAGTTCTTATGAAGAGCCTGAGTACACCATCATCAATACATCATCATGATGACCAAAATCATGGGTAACAGAAAAAAATTGAAAGTCGTGTATATAATACCAATAACACTCACCCATAAGTTAATAAACCCAATATAGAAACCTATGATAATAACATTTTCTATGGAATACAAAACTTGGAAACGCAAAACCCTAAAATTACAATATGTACAAAGCATTGCTTAGCCTTTTAGCTTATGCATAATACTTCTCCAAGTAGAGAACATAAATAGGCTCAGGCCAAGGGATTCTTTGGTAAACAAACCATAAATATTCCAGTCGAGGAAGAGTTCAAAAATACATAATCATAGCTTCAAGGACAACCTCATCAAAAGACAATTCAACATCCAAGAAATTGGGACTTGAAGATTCACCAATACTAGAGCTTGAGGTCTCAAAAATAATAAGATCATACTCAAGTGGAAACACCACATTAATCAGGCCAAAAGGGGAAATTGAAGTCTCACATACCCCCATTGGATACATCATATGATCAATTGTCAAGACCTTGTCTTGAGAAGGAAAACATGACTGTGAAGGATCCTTCTCAGAACAAATTGAACATCGAGGATAATACACCACATAATTCACCCATGGTGGGGAAGAGTCTATTCAAACACTAGGAACATATAGGTACCAAATAAATGGATGGACACGATAAATAGGTACCGAAGAAAAAAAAAATTGAAAGTCATGTATATAATACCAATAACACTCACCCATAAGTTAATAAACCCAATATATAAACCTATGATAATAACATTTTCTATGGAATACAAAACTTGGAAACATGAAACCCTAAAATTACAATATGTACAAAGCATTGCTTAGCCTTGTAGCTTATGCATAGTACTTCTCCAAGTAGAGAACATAAATAGGCTCAGGCCAAGGGATTTTTGTTAAACAAACCATAAATATTCCAGTCTAGGAAGAGTTCAAAAATACATAATGATAGCTTCAAGGACAACCTCATCAAAATACAATTCAACATCCAAGAAACTAGGAATTGAAGATTCACCAATACTAGACCTTGAGGTCTAAAAAATAATAAGATCATACTCAAGTGGAAACACCACATTAATCAGGACAAAAGGTAAAATTGAAGTCTCACATACCCCCATTGGATACATCATATGATCAATTGTCAAGACCTTGTCTTGAGAAGGAAAACATGACTATGAAGGATCCTTCTCAGAAGAAATTGAACATCGAGGATAATATGCCACATAATTCACCCATGGTGGGGAAGAGTCTATTCAAACACTAGGAACATATAAAGGATAAATTTGAGCTAAAACTGAACTAGGATGGTGATTATCAGATGAAATCTTATAAATAGTGAGAATGCTTCCATTGTGAGGGAAATGCATCACACAAAAGAGCATAAACACTACAACATTGATTGCATATACATAATCCCACAAAATAAACATATTGAATTCGAAAGGGCTTGGAACCACTAAAATATCTACTAGGACAATATTCCAACCTACTATGATAGGAAACCGAGGAAGAATCCTCAAACATTTACTAGGTATTTTTTCGAAACCCAAAAACCCACTGGTAGTTGACACAAGCTTGGGAGAACCCAAAGATTGATAATTCGAGGAGGGTAAAATAATGGCAGAGCCACCTTCATATATAATACATCGATGAATTCTAGTTGAATTAACTTTAACCATTATTTGGAAATATGTAGAAGAAGGAAGGAGAGGCTCAGAAAGGTTATTCCAATCAAAGGTGTTGGCGTAAGAAGTCACTCCTGGATTGCAGCAGGAGTAAGCCTGAGGCCCATCATTTTATGTCACTATGTGTTGATAAAGGGTTATGAATGGAAGTAAACTTAAAACAATATCGTTCTAACTCAGAAACTAGGCCAGGCATGCACAAGCAGATGAGGTCTTGGTTCAACTTTAGACAGTAAGTTGTAATAAGGGTGAGTAGGAGGAACACTTTTGTGAAGAAATGTGAAGGGTTGTTGTAGGTATCAGGCTTCCAACAACCTATAGAAGAAAAATTTGAACACAAGAACTTCTTATGTTCAAAATCATAAACACTAAAAGAACATAACAACGTTATAATAAATCCGTTATCATAACACAGTTACGATGATTCATGTGAATCAATCAATCATGAACCCTTTTAGTATGAGATCGAAACAAGATGAAAAAAAGAGTTGCCTTACATTAAACAAGGAAATTTTATATACAGATACATAGCCAGGAAAACCAGTGCTTCATTAAAACATTATAGTTGGGAGCTTTTCTCTACCATCCATACCTACAAAAATACCAAAATTGAATATATATACTCAGATAAATTCACCTCCTTGGCCCCAGGAGGGTAGCTGAGCTACCTCATTTAAGGATTTATGTGCACATGATCTTCCTTCAGACTGTACACGTAGCTTCTTGTCTGACACTGCTTCAGACGACATGGCTTTTGCAGGAAAACTATCCATCATAGTACCACGAACTGACTGCTTCTGACCCTTCCCATGCCTTCCATTTATGGATTGAGCTAAGGTCTCAACCACCTGCTCAATATTTATTAACTACTTTGTCCATGGAGGGTGGTCGAGACTGAATACATAGAGAGTGACCACATGTCGGTTTTCCAAAGCTTGGAGGCCATCCTTCATTTCTTCAGATTTCACTCTCAACGTAACCACATGGCCATGAAACTATCTTCAAGGAGGCTTTTACATTTTATGCTTTAGGTTTCAGCAATTCCTAATGCAGTGGAGGAGCAACCCCTTGTCTTTCAAAGTCCCGGTAGCCGGAATACTGAAATGGCTTCTAGGGGGATTTTACATTTCACATTTCAGGTTTCAACGATTCCCGATGTAGTGGAGGAGCAACCCCTTGTCTTTCAAAGTCTCGGTAGCCGGAATGCCGAAACCGCTCCTGGGGGGCTTTTACATTTTGCGTTTTGGGTTTCGGAGATTCTCGATGTAGTGGAGGAGATACCCTCTATATTTTGAAGTTTTGGTAGCCAAAATGACGAATCGGCTTTTCACATTTCATGTTTCTGGGTTTTCCAATGCAGTGGAAGAGAGACCCCCTATCTTTCAAAGTCCCGGTATCCAGAATGTCAAAATGATTCTTGGGGAGATTTTACATTTTGCATTTCGGCGATTCCCAATGTAGTGGAAGAGAGACCCCTTGTCTTTTGAAGTCCCTATAGCCGAAATGCAGACCGAGCCTGATCAGTCGCCATGTAGCTGAAATCATGAACGACCATTTCATGACTTTGGCCACAAGAGATGATCCCATATGCTAAACCTCGTGGAACTCTACGACTCAATCTTACTCGATGACCGTCGATGTGTTCCATCTATGGATCATCATCGTTGAAAACAAAATTCCTACTCGCTTGATTTTAAGCCCGAAATGGACTCCTTCTGTGTGTTGTGCTTGGCGCTCATGACTGCAGCCTATGCATAAAACACATTTGATGGGTTATTAAACCCCATTTCTATGCATTTTCACAAAGGGCCTGAAATAAGAGAGAAACACTCCCTTGCAAGAATTGGTGCTAACATTAGGATCCATGGGGGATAGATTCATCCCTGCGATGCTCTAAGAACTCCTTCTACAGTTCCAGTTTCCTTATGTTGGGCTATGGAGTCATTTATTAAGTCGAAAATAAGAAAAAATAAAAACCAATATTTACAAAAACAGAGGAGTTGTCTAAGGCTCAAACAAAACATTTCTTCAGGAAAAGACCATTTACTGGGCCGTTAAAAACTTCTTCACCCTCCAAATCCTGCAACCTGTATGTGTTATTTAAGAATACTTCAGATATTTTGAAGGGCCCGATCCAGAGGGCATAAAACTTGTTGTGTTTGCCCCTATCCTACCTAGGTGCATCCCACTTAAACACCAAATCTCCCAGCTTGAATTCCTCCTTCTTGACCTTCCTATCAAAGGCCTGCTTGATCTTCTGCTGATGACTATGAGCTATGTCCATTACCTTCTCCCTGACCTATTGCACTTCCACCACTTGATGAATTCTTCTGACCATATGGTCTGGCTCTTCTTCATGATATTGAAAGAATTTCGCTACAGGTAAAGCGAGACGAGTAGGAAACACAACCTCCGTCCCATAAAAAATTTGAAAAGGTGAGGTTCCCAGAGACTTCTTTGTTGTCACTCAATCGGACCATAGAGCGAATTTGGGCTTTGAATCCCAGGCCCTCTTATTGTCTTCCAATAATCTTTTAATGAGTTTGATTATACTTTTATTGGAATATTCTTCCAGTCCATTTCCTTGAGGATAATAGGGAGTGGAGTGAATTAGTGAAATCTCGAACTACTCACAGAACTTAACCAGGGTGATGCAGGAGCATCAACACTTCATAAAGCGAGCCAGTGTGGAGGAAAGAGAAGAATAGCTGGAAAACACCAGCGCATACCTTTTTGAATTTCTTTGAAAATATTGTTGCGCCGTCGTTTGAATGAATGCATTCATATGAAGCACACTTGTATTGTAATGTAGATAAGAAGGCATTTAATAGTTTTAAATGCTGGTAGATAGGGTTAGTTGTAGATTAGACAGTTTCATTTCCAGGAGGGAAAACGAATATAGGCACCCTCCTTGTGTAATTGATTTATTATTCATCATTAGCATAGAAGAGCAGTAGGAGAAAACAGAGCAGAGAGTTGTGAAGAAACCCCATGTACAGACATTGAATTAATAGGAAAGCTTTGATTCAATTTCATGGATGTGTTTGATCTCTGTGTGTTGTTGATATTATGTTGTTGCATTTTTGCTTCTTTATATGCTTATCTTCTATATGCTGCTTATGTGATTGCATATCAGGTTCGAAACCTGAGAGAATGAGTGAATGAGTTTCAATTGTTTCTCTATTTTGAGCCAGGAGATTCCTGCATAGAGTGCAGTTGAATTCCTCCGCATAGAGTGCGTTGAGGAGGCTCTACAGTCAAACTCTCATTCTCGTCCAAACCGGAGTTGATTTGGATCATTCGAACCGTGCAGGTGAGTGCAGGTCGAACTGAACTTCTAGTAGCAAATCTGAGAAGGGAAAGGTCGGGTTGCTGTGACTGCGAGTGCATAGAACCTGGAAATCTTTAGCACCGTTGGGGGTTGGCGAAGGTTGAGGTCGAGCACAGGGAGCGTGTTCGAGGGAGTTCTGAAGGAGTCAGAGTTGCAGAAGCTCAAGAGGGTAAGAGCCTTTGCTTCTCGGTGGGATCAGGCCCCAATGAAGTTCATACAGAGTGAAGGTGGTAAAGCGGAGAACTCTTCAAGAGGAAGAGAATCGACGACTTGAAGTTGTCGAGTAGATCTCTGAAACCCCGTAGACCATCAGATCGTGGAGGAGCTGCGAGGGAATTAACTCGCAGGCACACGGAGGATTCCGTTTTCCATTTCATATCGGCATATCGGGGTTTACGAGTGCAGGAGTGCATGCACGTTGAAATCGCGAGTTGCGATTTCCCGATTTAGTCGGAGCCGTCGATCATCGGAAGGACAGGTGGCACGAGATCCTGGGGGGTCGGGACTCGGCACTTCGGCGTTTTCAAAGTCGAAGGGAGTATGGAAAAACAGTGAAGCCCCGAGTTGCGATGGGTCCCACGGAGACGGAGCGGAGCATAACACATGGCACCGCATCTCGGCATTCGGGGTTTTGAAAGGTAAGGGGATCACGACCTTTCACCTGCCAATTTCCCGATAGGGAACTCCCTGATACACAGGAGTGTTGACCGTTGACATCGGGGATTGGGATTCAGAGTTTCATAGTGCACGGGAGGTGCACACAGGGTTCGCGAGTCCGTGAAACCCGATTTCCCGATTAGTGAAGGGGAAGATCACCGAGAAAAGCATTGTGGGTAAAAGACTCCCGAGGGAGTCAAAAGAGTTGTTGACTCTTCGGGCCGCGTTGTTGAAGGTCCTGGAGGAGCGACCGTGCCATCGAGGGAAGGTGGGCGTCACAGAGGCTCAAATTTGAAAGAAGCAACATTATCAGTGACAATTCTGTTGGGACGACCAAATATGTCTATGATATCCTCTAGGAAGCTAATAATTACATTGTGTGAAGCACTCCTTGTGGGGGTGTTGTGAGAGAAATCCCCTTATGGACTAGCAAATAGGGTTATCTTATGCATGCATATATGACTAAAATAAATGTACTTTCTACTTTCGTCCCCAGACTTAAACCCCATTGCTTTTCAGCAAATACATGGTTTAGACCAACAAACCTTGTCCTGGATGTTTGATGTCGATCCTTCCTCCTGCTCGATCACTTGTTATCAGTCCTCCTTTCAAAGCTGACCTGTATGCAAAACAAGAAACAAACTACACATGCATTTTACCTATAGACTAATGGGTTAGAGATTCAAACATATATTTACCGTATTATGAAGAACTCATAAAGTGGGACAGGAAAATCATTTCTTTATTACTTTAATTGAATCAACTTACAAATGTCGATACCGACCACTTCTCTATGAATCCTGATCCTGCGCTCCTCTTCAAATGTCCTCCAAATTATTTTCTTTGTATCTCTTCTTGCATAAGGATGGCTAAAGCGTTGGGACAATGGGAATATGAAATTGGGCAGATTTTCTTTGCTATATTTTTCCTCCTCCAAATGGGACCCCTAGCCCTTCTTTTATAGGCTAGAAGAAGCTAGGTATTTGGACAAACCCTCAGCCATGCATGGCTGGGATTTTCAGTTAACACACCCAAATCTCTGTGTTCCATCGACAACTTTCCTTTTTTCATGCTTTTGTCAGTCCACGTAGGTTGTTTTAGGTCAGTTAGCGTGTACACACATGCAGTAATGGAGTAGGGCATGTGGGCCCTTATAAAAGAGGTTTTTTAAAGAGTTGTTCAACAGTGCTTTTGGAAAAGAATGGATCTGAGATGACCTGATGCCAGGTAAGCATGTATGGTGCAAATTAGGGTTATAACAGGGGTTGAATTCTATCCACTTGGTGAAATAAATCATTGCCGTTAGGATCCACCTGTGCTGGCCACTTGAAGGAGGATCAATTTCTCCACTGAAGTCCAACCCCCACTATTGAAAGGGTGTTGAAGCTACTATAGGCTTTAGTGGCAGAGATTTGAGCTACTTCTTTCCTGAGAACCTTTGGCATTTGATGCAAGCTCTGACTTCTCTGCAGACAATAGTGAATAAGGTGGGCCAGTAGTACCCAACCCTGAGAATTTTGTGGGCTGTGGTCTTCCAGAAATGATGCCCTCCACAAAGATCACTATGGAAAATAAACATAACTTTTTGGGCCTCCTGTGGGTTAAGACACCTCAGAAACACCCCTAGAGAGTCTCTCCAGTACAAGACTTGGTCAATAAATAAATATCTGACCACCTTGAGCTTTAAATCTCTTGCCTTGTTTTTTTTCATTCCATCAGGAGGCTTCAACTCTTGCAGAAAATACAAAATGTCTCCGTACCAGGTGCATTCTGCTAGTGATAATCCACCCCGAAAGATTTTGTTGGATGACTCAGCTTGCTGATTTCCAGAGAAAGCATTGATGAAGCTAACCCCTAAGGCCTTGCAATTGGACTCAGCCAACAACTTGGCTAAACCCTGCCCTTTAACCAACTTGGTGGGCTTTATCTCCGGTCAAACTCAAGGATCTTGGCAATCCATTTACCTTTTCTCCCATCTATGTCAGGCTGTATAAGGATGTCTTTCACAGAGGCTGAAGGATCGTATGCAGTCACTCTTGAGTGCAAGACATAGACTCTAAAATATTTGAGAGATTTCACCAAGGCATAGGCCTGCTTCTCCATGATCTCAAACCTGATTTCTGCATCTCTTAATGCCTTACTAAAGAAGGAAATGGGTTGCTCTCACCCTTCCTCATTTTTCTTCAATAAGACCGTTTCTACTGTATCAAAAGAAGCAAAAGAAAAAATTAGGAAATCCTTGGAATAATCAAGACTGATCAGCATAGGTGCCTCGGTCAATGCCTTTTTTATTTGGACAAAAGATTCCCTGGGTTCAGCAGTCCATTTTACTTAATTTCCCTTTCTGAGCATGGTTGTGATGTGTTTCACCACCTCAGCAAAATTCGAGACGAACCTCCTCAGAAAGTTAATCTTCCCTAAAAAAGCCAACTTCCTTTCTGGACCTGGGAAGTGACAGGGTCTGAATTTACTTTACCCTGCTGGGATCAATTCTCACTCCCTCTATTGATACTATATAGCCTAACAACTTCCCCTCCTTCATAGAAAACAAATATTTCTTGGGATTTAAGGATAGGCCAAACCTCCGGCATTTCAAGAATACTTTCCTCAAGTGACAATGATGCTCTTTATCATACCTGTAGAAGACTGTGATGTCATCCAGATAGATCACCACAAACTGATATTTCTCCCCGATGAAGGCTATGTCCATGGCTCACTAAAATGTTTCTCCTGCATTCATTAATCCAAAAGGCATTTTGTCATACATGAATGTCCCCCAAGGAGTGGTGAAGGTTGTTTTTTCTCTATCCTTAGGCATGACTGATATCGGATTATAGCCAGAAAAACCATCAATCATGGATATCCTAGATGCACCAATTACCCTCTGCAATATGTGTTCCATGTTGGGTAAGGGATAGTTATCTTTATTTGAGCTCATGTTTAGGTTCCTCAAATCAACACGGAGCTTGATTTATCCACTTTTCTTCCTCACCAGGATTAAATTGGACACCCACTCAGAATATATCAAGGGGACAATGATTTGGGCATCTAACAACTTCTTCACTTCTCTCTACATGACAGGAAATAACATGGGATTTATCTGTCTTAGCTTATGCCTAAATGGATTAGCCTCTTCCTTCAGTGGGATCTTGTGTTCAATGATAGATGTATCATATGTCTTGAGGTCTTCATAGGTCCATGCAAACACAATAGTGAATTCTCTTAATAACTTGGAATATTCGGCCCTTTGTTCTTTGGTCAAACTTCTTGACAACTTGACAAACTTGGGCTCCTCCTATGTGTCGATGTTGCACTCCGCTGTATCAACATCTCCATTTGAAAACCTACCCTTTACTGCCACATCATTTCCATTGAACAATCTTTCTAGAGGGACTAGTCCCTTTTGAATGTGATTTCTAGGCAAATGAATAATATGGTGATTGGCAATTTTATTTAAAAATATCTCAGGGTGAGGGTGACTTTCGAGATCAAGATCCTGATCAATGTGCAGTGCGGAAAATTCATCGACAGACTGAAGAATTTTTTTGATTTCAAAATCATCTTTGAATACCTTCCAATGCTTGATATTGTTTGGGACAAATGGCTTATATATTATCTCAACATCATATTTGATCTTAGGCAGTAGAGGGATCCTGAATAGACTAGATGATATAGCTAAGGAATCAGCCAAAGTATTTTCCTCTCTTGGAATAAAAGAAATGTTGAACGCTGAGAAGAAATTATCAATCCGGTGCCACACCTCATTTTTGTAACTCCTGAGCTGAGGATTCTTAGCCTAATAAGCATTTATGAATTGTTGGATTATCAACTCAGCATCTCCGAACACTTCTACCTCCTCAATTCCCATTTATTTTGCAGCCCTTAAACCCAGAACAAGAGCTTCATATTCTTCCACATTATTGGTAGATTCAAATTCTAGCTTATATGATAGGGATATGGTTTCCTGACAAGGTGACACAAAAACCACTCCAGCGCCACCGCCTTCGCTAGAAGAATCTCCATCAAAGAACATCTTCCAAACAGAGGTGGTTGGAGGAGGTATCTCATGATTAAATATGGGTTTCTTTCTGATTTGAAAAGAGGCTTCAAGAGTATCAGTGAGTTGCAATAAACTAAACCCCAAATCAATGTCAAGTGCAAAGATAGGGTGATTGGTGGGGTCTTCTTCATCACTAATAATGTAGGCTATCTTAGCTTCTCTATACAACCTCCTGTGTTCCCCTCCAAAGACTAGAATGGTGGCATATGTGAGATCCATCTGTAATGTCCCTCCAAGTTTTTTAATCCAATATCTTGACAACAACATGTCGAACTTGGGGGGAACATCAGCTACTACAATGTCCATGACCACACTCTTCATTGGCAGCTAAAGTAAAGAGACCACCAAGTCTTTGATGACTCCAAGGCATTGCACTCTCCTTGAATCAAAAGAGTATAAATCATGATAAGCCTTTGTCACTTCCAGTCCCAATTCTTCCATGACTATTTTGGGCATAAGGTTGTGGGAAGCTCCTAAATCCATGAGGCAATTATGCAGCACCATATCATGTATGTTCAGGGATGTGTAAACGGGAGGGGATGAATCATATATGTATTCTACCATGGGACCTAGGATGACTACTGGATTTTCATCTTGAAGATTTACTGAGTCTGTGGAGGGCTAGGGGGACTCAGATTGTAGCAGTTTGGAGAGGGACCTTTTGAAATCTTCATTTTTAACTAGTTCTGAGAGGGGTACGGGAATTCTAATCTTTTGAATTTCATGCTCAAAACTAAAGGAGGAAAGAGGCTTAGGAGCTTCCCTTACCTAAGAGATAGGTTCTTTGGCTATTGGTGAAGTATTCTGATTTTTCTTTTCCTTAGTAGTGATGGTTGCAGGTTTAGTAGGTCTTTCCGCTATGAGGGGCTGATCATGGCTATCAAAATTCTCGTCTTTCTTCTTTAACCTGAGGTGATATCTATTAGGAGTGTTGTTGGCCTTTTCCCCTTTACTCCACTCATTTATTTGAATGTTAATAAGGGATCCTTAATATGCAGATTGAGTCAAATGGGGAAAAGGGGAAGTGTCTTCAATACAGTGAATTTCGTGGTCAAGCTCATCTATCTCTTCTCCTTCCTCATGAGAAATTAGGTTATCTTGGAGAGGGGTTTGAATTCTCTGATCATCTCTATCTTTTCTCCTTTGTTCCCTTGGCAAATCCTATGCCACATTGTTGCTAGGCCTCCTGAAGCCTCTGTTATCAGTATTTTGGGGATTTTTGTACATGGTCTTCCCTTCTAAATCCCACCTTTCCATTCTAGCCGAAAGCGACTTTAGCACTTTAGTTACTTTGTCTGTCTGAAGGGGAAGGGGAGAGGAATTGGATGGGGAGGCTTTAGGTCTCTTCCTGGATATGTCTCTATCAACCTTATTCTTGAGTCGATCAACAACCAATATGTTAGATTCTACTTCCACGACTGCATCCTACATGTGAGCTAGAGTAGTTGCTCTCCTTTCCCTCAACAGGAGGCAAAAATTGGGATCAAAAGCATTAGAATAAGTGATTTTGGTAAAGGCTTCTAAGGGATTTATCTTAGCAGGGATCTTATTGTACATTTTATTGAATCTCTTGGAGAATTCAGAGATAGACTCTCCTTCATTTCTCTTCAAAGAACCAAACTATGTCATGGAATACATGAAGTCTTTTTTGTCTCCCCACTGTCTCAAAAAGTCATTATCCAAAGCCTCAATCCCATCGATAGATCTAGAAGGCAGGGCCCTAAACCACTTTCTAGCCTCACCTTCAAGGTTATGGATGAAAATCCTCATCCATACATCTGCATGCATGATAACATGATCATCTGTAAAACTGTAAAAGGCTTCAAGGTGTTCTTCTGCAACTATGTCCCCTTCGCCCGTAAACTTGGGTAGCTTCTTAAGGTAGCCATCTGCTGGAAGGGCGTTGAGAGCTGAGGTAACAAAAGGGGAGCATACCTAGCAGCTATTATAGCCTCCATTCTGGTCATGGGGGGATTTTCTCCTGCCATAGGAATATTAGGTGGAGGAGAGCTCAGAGGAGAAGAAGATCGAACAGGGGATACTGGAAATGAACTTCCAAGTGAAAGGGGGAACAATGGGGGATTCAAAGAGAAGGCTAAGGGGCTTGAGTCAGCAGATGCTTCTCTCTACGCAATAACATCAACAGTAATAAGAGGAGGAGTGGTAAAGCTAGGGGTGGGGAAATATTTTTTGGTCCAGGGTCTACGCCAAGGTACAGCTTTAGGGGAGAGGGGAGTGACAAGGATTTCTCCCTCCAATCCCAAACTAGGAGGGGAAAAATTAGCAGGAACACTTTCGAAATTCAGTAAATGGGAAACTTCAGAAAAAGGTCTGCTAGGAAGCTGAGAAGAAGAAAATGGAGTTTCTACAGAAGGATATGGAAAATTACCTGGTCCAGCGGTGGAAGTTTCTTCTTTAGAGGCCTTTCCTTTTCTGATAATCACCTCTGGATCAGCTTCAGGTGTAGCTATAGGCAGTTGTGGATGGGACCGCGTGTGTCTACCTTTGGAAGCCACAACTAAAATAGCAAGCTTGCCATAGTGGATTTGACACAGTGGAGTCGCCAGGTGAATAGTAGCAATCTCGTAGAGCTCTGATGCCTGATGCACCTTCAGAATCAAAGGCTCGATGTCGTTCAATCCTATGGAAAATTTTCAACTTCATCCTCGACAGTGGTGCCAGAAATGTTGGCGTCAGAAGTCACTCCTAGATTTTAGCAGGAGTAAGCCTAAGGCCCATCAGTTTATGTCATTATGTGTTGATAAAGGGTTATGAATGGAAGTAAACTTAGAACAATATCGTTCTAACTCAGAAACTAGGCCAAGCATGCACAAGAAGATGAGGTCTTGGTTCAACTTCAGATAGTAAGTTGTAATAAGGGTGAGTAGGAGGAAGACTTCTGTGAAGAAATGCAAAGGACTGCTATAGGCATCAAGCTTCCAATAGCCTGTAGAAGAAAACTTTGAACACAAGAACTTCTTATATTAAAAAACATAAACACTAAAAGAACATAACAACATTATAGTAAATCCTTTATCATAACACAGCCACGATGATTCATGTGAATCAATCAATCATGAAACCTTTCAGTATGAGATCAAAACAAGATGAAAAAGAGAGATGCCTTACATTAAACAAGGAAATTTCATATACAAATACATAGCCAGGAAAACCAATGCTTCATTAAAACATTATAGTCGGGAGCTTTTCTCTACCATCCATACCTACAAAAATACCAAAATTGAATATATATAATCAGAGAAATTCACCTCCTTGGCCCCAGGAGGGTAGCTGAGCTATCTCATTTAAGTCTTTATGTGCACATGATATTCCTTCAGACTGTACACGCAACTTCTTATCTGAAACTGCTTCAAATGACATGGCTTATGCAGGAAAACTATCCATCGGAGTACCATGAACTGACTGCTTCTGACCCTTCCCATGCCTTCCATTTATGGATTAAGCTGAGGTCTCAACCACCTGCTCAATATTCATTAACTGTTTCTTCCATGGAGGGTGGTCGAGACTGAATACATAGAGAGTGACCACGTGTTGTTTTTCCAAAGCTTGGAGGCTAGTCTTCATTTCTTTAGGTTTCACTCTCAACGTAACCACAGGGCCATGCAACTGTCTTCAAGGAGGCTTTTACATTTTGTGTTTCGGGTTTCGGCGATTCCCGATGCAGTGCAGGAGAGACCCCTTGTCTTTCAAAGTCCCGGTAGATGGAATGTTGAAACAGATCCTGGGGGGATTTTACATTTTGCATTTTGGGTTTTGGTGATTCCCGATGCAGTGGAGGAGAGACTCCTTGTCTTTCAAAGTCCTGGTAGCCGGAATGCCGAAACGACTCCTGGGGGGATTTTACATTTTGCATTTTAGGTTTTGGCGATTCTCAATGTAGTGGAGGAGAGATCCCCTATCTTTTGAAGTTTCGGTAGCCAAAATTATGAAATGTCTTTTTGCATTTCGTGTTTCAGGGTTTCCCAATGTAGTGGAAGAGAGACTCCCTGTCTTCCAAAGTCCCAGTAGCCAGAATGTTGAAACGGCTCCTGGGGGGCTTTTACATTTAGCGTTTCAGGTTTCGGCGAGTCCCGATGCAGTGGAGGAGAAACCACCTGTATTTTGAAGTCCTGGTAGCTGAAATGTCGACCGAGCCTAATCAGGCATCGTGTAGTGAAAATTGCGAACGACCATTTCATGACTTTGTCCACAAGAGATGAGCCCATATGCTAAACCTTGTGCAACTCCATGACTCAATCTTACCCGATGATCGTCGATTTGTTCCATCTATGGATCCTCGTTGTTGAAAACAAAATGCCCGCTCACTTGATTTTAAGCTTGAAATGGACTCCTTCTGTGTGCTGCGCTTGGCACTCATGACTGCGGCCTTTGAATAAAACATATTTGATGGGTTATTAAACCTCATTTCTACGCGTTTTCACCAAGGGCCCAAAATCGGAGAGAAACACCCCCTTGCAAGAATTGACACTAACAAAAGGAACCCATCCTAAGACTTGGAGGGAGTGCACTCGAAGAGAATGGAAAGACCCCTTGTTTAGAACGAGTTGAACATGAAATGATAAGGACATAAACGCAAGTCACATCACTCTCCAAAATAAGAGTGGGATTAGGAAAATATTGCATCAATTCAATCACTTTGTTAGACTTGTCACTCTCCAAGAGAAGAGTGGGATCGTCCAAATATTGCATCAGCATGACCACTTCCTCAACTATTGGTTAGATAGGCTATGAGAAATCATGGTCAAGAAACACATAACCCTTCAAAATAAGAGTGGGATCAGCCGAATATTTCATCGGTGCAACCACTTCCTCAACCAATGGTAGAATAGGTTGTTGGGAAACTAAAGATGACTCTGGACTAAAAGGATTGTTAGATAAGGACCAGAATCTTAGTACCTCTAGAATACCAGGGCATAAATGAGTAAGGTGATATCCCTTGCAAATATACAATGGAACTTGGTCTTACATCCTATTCTCTTAGGATTATCAATAGTATCAATGCCCTCATCATGACTTGTAGTGGTCAGTGACATTCTCCTAACATGAGTTACATAGGTTTGTGATGTTTATCTAGTATGAATAGAAATGATTAAACTCGTTCCCCAACATGACTTGCATTAGCTAGTTGCAGATGCCCAACATGACTTGTAGAGGTTGGTGAACTATTTTCAGTATGGCTTGGAGTGACTGGACTTTCTGTCCCAACATGAATTGTAGAGGTTGGTTGCTGGTCTTTAACATAAATCACAAAGGTTTTTGACATTGTTATCACTCCAGGAAACTACTTAGGGCTGTAAGCTAAGTATGCCTGGTAACTTAAGAACTCAATACTTTTTTAGCAAATGGATCGATGGGATACCACAATAGCTCAATGGAAAGGTTGCTTATCAAATAGTTAAATGAA